>CAXKVW010001671.1:0-39255 GCA_964058825.1 Carex arenaria
CTGGATCATAGTGGGACCCAAATGCAAAATCTATTTAAAACGAATTCTGAATCGATTCAAACCATATTTTAAATTCTTTGTTAAAATATTAAAAACATCAGAACATATGCATAACATGAATAAACATTAAATCATTTTGCATTGTAAGTACATAATATATAACATAACGTCAATTCTCGCAACATTAAAAATGCTTAATAATAACAATCGTGCAATACATACAAGTAACGGAGACTAATTAGATTAAGATTACTAACAAATACCGTTAAAATATTATTGTAATTAGACAAGCAAGTTATCCTTCTATTAAAAATTAGAAATAAACCATAATATATTACAATCACAAATACATGTTATTAATTTTTTTTTTTCTATTTTAATTCGAAAGGTAGAGGTCTAGTCTACCAGTTTTCATTAATTGTCTATAAAGAACTCCTATCTGAATTTCGAACCCATAACCTCCCACTGTGTGGAGTCCGTGTCACCCCCAATACCTGAGGTGCAATTTAAAATAATGGACAGCCTAAATTAATCTCAGCTCGTCCGAACTCAATCTGATGCCTATTGAGGCTGTAGAGAGCATACTTTGAGATTCGTGCCAAGTTAAAAGAACAATTCGGATTTAACACTTGTACCTCAAGTACCTAGAGTGGTACAGATGGCCCCACACATAAGTGCCACCATTTCCACTAGACCAAAAGCTATTAAAAAAATTAAGAACATCCCTTTCATAAACATTATTTATTGGATTCTCAGATTCAAATCCTATAAGATCTAAATATTAATCTAATTTATCAGGTGAACCTTCTTCAAAGATTAAAATGTGGAATATATTAAACTTTCGGTTATACTTCTATGAACACATACAAGTTAATTCATACAATCCAGATTGGATTACAATATGATTATGAATTTCGGTTGACTGTTTCCTGACAATAGCGCAATAACGACCTTGTACTGACGACTGACTCTTGGTTGTAATATCGTGGAATTGGTTGTTCAATTACTCATTATCTATATATTAAAACCATGCTAAACATGTGGTAACCTCGCAGTATTATAAGCAGGGGGGAATGCAATTGCAAGAACAGTTGTCAGCACATATTCTATTTCAAAATTCAGGTAAATTATCAAAACATCGGCAATTTATTCCTTTGCTATCTAATAAATTACACACAAACCTGTTCTTCTTTATTTTCTTTAATTTAGGAATGAACTAACACTACCACCTTAGCACCTAAGCCTTTTGCTCACAGGGGAAGTCGAAGCCACACACACATACAGCTAATGTTTACACTAATACCTATGAAAATAGAAACTGCACCTATAACGAATAACAGTTATTATCATTGGATTATTTGGGAAGCGAAACAACCCAATAGTAGCAGCAAAGGGAAACTTCTCCAGACTATAAAATCAGTCAGGTTGAAATATTTAAAAATCAAATCTCATTTTTCTGGTCCTTCCGTTGATTGGATGTCTCGTTTAGTAGAAAGCACTCTATCAAGGATTTCATCAGTGACCTTGATTCCATTAGTCTCCATGTCAGCCACAACTGCAATGGCTGCGTCAAACTCGCCCAAATCAAGGCACAGTGTGACGATTTCATCGTACAAAGGACTGGAACCCACCACCAAGGAAAGGAAAAAGGTAACAAGATAATTAGCATAAGATGAACACTCCAGGGAGGTTTACTAGTCCTATACTTGTTCTGATTTAACACTACTAATAGTTTAATGAGGGTTGAAATGCCTCCAATTTTTGTGCCTCCATCATGCCTTCATTTTTAGAACGACAATAATTTAAAATTTAAAAATTAAATGTCAAAATAAAACCATTAGATATGATCTATATCATTTTCTCTATGCACATGCAAAAGATCACGACATTTTGATAATATTTTGATTAGTAGGAAGAGGTTGCAAAAATACACCAATGTGGATAAATTTTAAACGTTGATTTTTCAACTTATTGATTCATATAAAACCAAAATCAAAAAGTGATGCATGGACACAATAATATAGATCACATCTAATGGTTTTATTTTGACATATAAATTTCAGAATTTTTGTTATTAGAAAGTTAAAAAATGGAGTCACAAAAAATGAAGGCATTTGAAAACTCCTCTAGTTTAACTGATAACCTAAGAACTTTAGATAAACCAAGGCCGGCTCCCCTTCTCTTTTATTTTTAATTTCTTCTTTTTTCCTTTTTTTTTTCCTTGTGTGCCTAGACTGTAATTCAGCACATCCAAATCAGCACCATTATTGAAGAAACAAAAAATTCGCACATTACCTGCCAAATACATAACCGAGACTGTGTGTAGTCTGTAATATAATTGGAAATGCCGAGGGAAGAGGAGCTCTTATTGCAGCCCGCATGATTACAGCACAATCACCAATGGTTGGAGTCCCTCCAAGTTTTATGACCTGAAAGCAAAGTAACAAGCAAGCAAGAAATTCAGACAGAAATGTGAGAAAAAAGGTCGAAAGTAATTACAAAGTCAGCCACAGACTTAAATGGAGTTTACTGTAACCCATCCCTAGTGGCTTATTCAAGCCTTAATCCAACATAAACCCAGAAAAGACAAAGGTTGATAATAAATAACTAGAGTATGACCTTAGACTAGATGAAACATGCCTTTTCTCTAAAATAAAATAAAAAAGAATGAAACTTGCCTTGTGCATAACTTTAATAGCCAAATCAACTTCCCATTCTTGTGACCACTTCTCAGGCTTCCTGCACTTCAAATCCTTCTCCCAAGTCCATCCCCAAGCATCTGCAACTGTGTACATGTCTGATGGTGTAAAAAACCCGCTCTTGCTCAATTCTTTAAATGCCGCAACTGGATCCTCAGGAAACACGTCTCCGTCATCTTCAACCTATCAATATTTAAAACGTAATAAGTGATAACCAGATATAAGAGGGGCTTCATTGGACAAAAGAAAATAAGATGTGAAATAAACTCGGACCTGTTGGCTCTACTGAAACTTTTCGGACTTCGTACTTAATTAATTGATGTAGATCAAAAAAATTGCCAAAGCAAGACAGTCTGACCAGAAATAAACACTTAAAATAGAAATCATACATACAGGGTAGTACACACGTGAAAGTTTCTTCGAAGATTTCTTACGGGAAAATGATTCTTCCCAATCCCTTAAGAGCTGAGATCCGATCAACTCAGGTGAACCACCTTCTATGTCATCATTTCCCTTCCCAATCAGCGGGCTTTCATCTGCCTCCACAATCTCAACCTCCACCCCAGGCTCCTCTTCCTCAGTGTCCGAATCGTCTTCTCCACCTTTTCCCTCATGCTCCTCCTCTTCTGTATCATCATCCTCATCATCTAGCGCCTTGATGTCATCATCATCTTCAGCTTCAGCTTCTATTGCTTTTTCGGTATCACCATTTGTGCTCTCACCCATAAAACGACTCTTCCAGAACTCAGTGTTCCCATCTTGCAGTTTAATCCGTGATATCAATTCTTCCAAGTATTCATCCACCTACAAAATCAGGAACAAAGAATAAAAAGGAAGATATGTGACCTATGGTAAAACTGGTAGTATCACATTTGTTCATATATGCATTTAGCCAAAACGATTTACAAATTTTAAGATACCTCTACTTCTTTCTCTTCAAATGGAGGTACCCACAGAGGTCGCCCACGTGAGCGATTTATCCTTCTTGCCTTTTGAACTCTCTGGTAAAGCACCGTCCTGTTTCCATCAGTTGGCAAATCTTGCCCTTCAAGCTCTTCCCTTAGCTCAGCTACCAGCATTTTACTGGCTGCCTTTGGCTGTCTGACAACCTTCCTGCCGGGTCCCTTAATCAACTTTTTTAGCACGTCTACCAATCTGATGATGTCAGTGTTGGAGACGTTGCCTAAAATAGAAGGCCCTTCATTACGTAATGTCTTAAAGATTTTAAGGTAGTAAATCCTTAGTTGTTCAAGAGAATGCTCCTTGAAAGATACTTCCCTGGGGTTTGAATACTCAAACCCAAGGGCATCAGGGTTGAGTGGTTCTTTCCCTCTACGTGGGACCCACCGCTTCCTTTCTCCTGTCAGGCCACCTTCTTCTTTGTATCTAGAGAAAGGAAAAGGTTAGTAGACTATGTCTTCCATCTTACCATATTATTAATAACATACAGGTTGATCATTTATTTTGAAAAATATCACACCTAGCAATATAATCAACTTCGAAGCCAAGATCAGCTTCTTCTTGTAGAGGTTCTATCCATGAACTCACTAATGTACGGTATTTTTTATTAATTATCATTGCCCTTGGTGCAATAGGCTGATTATCATTAGCCATAGCCTCTAGAGCTTCTAGCAGCTCAGGAATTCTTCCTGATAAAATAATGATGTTAAATTATCAAAATAGCATTAAACAGGCTACTTCCCAGATATCAGCAACAATAGGATTTTTAAAATACATAATTGATAGCTAGTTTCAAGAACAAAAGCTGCAAGTAATAGCATCATAAAATACCTTCAAGGCATAAAGACCGCAAGTAAAGAGAAAGAGGATCACCATACTTCCCTTCATGATACAGAACTTTTGTTCCTCCAGGTATCCTTTTCAGTGCACGAAAATGGCGCATTGCTTCATTTACAAGGCCGTACTTCGTGAAGCACTCCACTAACAACCTAAGAGAAAATCTTAGTTTCATTAGTGTTGTTAGAAAAGTTAGGACACCAGAATGCAAAATTATATTTGAATGCCTAATAAATAAAAAGGTAGTTTTTACGCATAAGTCTTGGTATTTGGTTGCAATCTCTTGTACTGTTCCAACATCATTCCAAGCAGTTCAACTACATCTTGCACCCTACATACAAAAAAGAGTAATTAAATAAATCTTTGAACAAAAGTTTTGAAACTTGGGCAAATTTA
Organism: Carex arenaria; assembly: GCA_964058825.1. NCBI lineage: Eukaryota > Viridiplantae > Streptophyta > Magnoliopsida > Poales > Cyperaceae > Carex > Carex arenaria. The sequence continues at coordinate 4,893 of CAXKVW010001671.1, forward strand.
AAATAAATAATAAGCTGGACATATTTGGGTGTACGCCAAAAACACCTAAGGAGAAAAGCCCCGAATGATGGAGAAATTAATTTTAGGCCGTGATCGAGTTTCACAACAATTTCCAGAATTTTCACAAAAAGCCCCTATAATGATGAAAAATTCAGCAAAGACCTGAACCTATAGTCAGCCTTTATCATCTTTAGTATATACTATTAATAACTGTGTTAACGACAGAATATTTTTTTTATAGTAGTAACTAAAGACAGACAATAGAGAGAAATTGAAGAAATGAAAATGAATCTTTATTATTGATTGATTGCTCTCAATGAGCTGTTTACAAGTATATATAGACAGTAGGGTAATTACAAAAATGCCACTAACAGACTCCACTAATGACATCACTAATAATAACTAATTACAACATTACCCTTAACTGTCTAAAACAGAAATATAACTCTAAACTGACTCATCAGCATGTACACTATTACGCCCCCCGCAAACCGATGCACAAACCGTGAGCTTAGGAGAAAGAAAAGCGAAACGAGGTGATGCAAGAGGTTTGGTAAAAATATCCGCTAATTAATCCTTTGAAGATAGGAACCGAATCAATAGGGATTTATTCGCAACCCTTTCATGAACAAAATGATAATCCACTTCCACATGCTTCGTGCGTAAGTGAACCATCGGATTGGAAGCTAAGAACGAAGCCCCAATATTATCACACCACAATGTGGGGGGGGGAGGAAACCGAAACCTTGAGTTCGTCTAACAAAAACTAGAGCCAAATCAATTCCGAGCTTGTGATAGCAAGAGCCTTATACTCGGCTTCCGTGCTAGACCGAGCAACCGTCGGTTGTTTCTTTGAGCCCCATGAGATCAAATTCAGTCCAAGGTAGACACAAAAACCCGTGGTTGACTTGCGATCGTCAAGTGAGCCTGCCCAATCGGCATCACTATAGGCATGTAGTGTGAATGATGAGGCCAGCTTGATCATAATGCCATGCGAAATCGTGCCTTTTAAAAACCGAAGGATCCTCTTGACCATTGCCCAATGCGTGGTAGTCAGGGATTGCATAAATTGGGACACTTTGTTGACGGAAAACGCAATGTTGGGACGCGTAAGCATAGAATATTGGAGAGCGCCAACAATCGAGAGGTAAAGATGTGGGTCATCAAAAGGATCACCATCAGATCGAGAAAGAGATGTGGAAGATACCATAGGTGATGGGATAAAATTGGAATGAAGCATATTGGCACGAGAGAGAACCTCCTTGAGATACTTGGATTGAAATAGATGCCAACTGGTCGAAGAGCGATGAACCTCAATTCCAAGAAAATAATGAAGCTTACCGAGATCCTTTAAAGCAAATTTTTGTTAAAGGGATGCAAATAAGGGATTGGATAAGAGAAAAATTCGACCCGGTGACAATAATGTCATCCACATAGATGAGAACGATGAGTGTCGTCCCATGAGAAGAGGAGACAAAGAGAGGACCATAACGAGAGGCTTGGAACCCTTGGGAGAGTAGGGCCGTGCTCAACACATGAAACCATGCACGAGGGCTTTGCTTCAAATCATAGATGGCCTTGGAAAGGCAACAGATGTGATTAGGCTTGTCGATGTCGATAAAGCCCGGCGGTTGTTGCATGAAAACAGTTTCTTGGAGATCCCCATGAAAGAACGCATTTTGCACATCTAGTTGCCGAATGTCCCAACCATACGAGAGAGCAATGGATAGTACAAGCCGAATGGTAGTTGGTCGAACAACAGAACTAAAGGTGTCAAAATAGTTGACATTTTCTTGATGAAAGCCTTTAGCTACAAATCGTGTCTTGTAATGTTCAATTGAGCCATCCGCACGTCTCTTAATCTTGAATACCCATTTGCAATCAACCACATTTTGATCGGAAGAAGGAGGTACAAGGACCCAAGTTTGATTGGCAAAAAGAGCAGTGTGTTCTTTGTTCATGGCCTCGATCCAATGAGAATGGTTCTTCGCTTGATTGTATGTTTTTGGCTCGGTTTCAAGGAAGGACTCAGTTAATAGGGCTACTTGAGTGTCAGGTTTGTTTAATTTGCGACTTCTGGTGATCATCGGGTGCGTAGAAGTAGTAGGTCGAGGCTGAGAAGTAGAAATTTGAGGTAGAATGGGTGTCTGGTGAGCTACAGGGGGCTCTCTGTTAGTCTCTGGAAGTTTGGCGCGCTTTGAGTAAGTTTGAATGGGGACCGGATCATCTACAACAGGGGGCGGATCTGAATTCTTGGTGGAGCGGCGGGAGTAAGTAAAGATAAGGGTGCCCGGATCCGGTGCACATGGGTTTGTACCCAAAATAGGAATAGACCCAATAAGAAGAGGGGGCAGTGTAGAATGGGAGAGGGACTGATCCGCTGCACCACTAGTTGGACTCGAAAAACTGAAAGGAGCGCTGGATGGCAGAGGATGCGAAGTGAAAGGCTCAGATTGAGGCAGAGAGGATGGTGTAGGGAGTAGGGGATCCTTTGTGGTTGAAATAGTGTGGCCAACATGCTGCTTTGCACAAGGGGCAACAGGTGAATGCAACAGTGGCAGCCAAGAAGCATAATTCAGAGCCGAATCTGAAACCGAACCTGCTTCAGTGGTATCCTTCTTGAACGGGAACTGGGATTCATTAAACACAACATGTCTAGAAACAAACAATTTGTTAGTTTCAATATGAAAACACTTGTACCCTTTTTGAGATAACGAATAACCGAGAAACACACAAGGTTTGGAACGAACTTGAAGTTTATGATCATTATAGGATCTTGTATACATAAAACATAAGCACCCCAAAACCCGTAGAAAGAGATAATCGGGTTGTTTGCCAAAAAGTTTAAAATAGGGAGAAGTACCACTTGTCGAGGGTTGTCGATTTATCAAGTAAATGACACTCGAAAATATGTCATCCCAAAACCTAGCGGGAAGAGCGGCATGTGCAATATTCGCAAGCGTTAATTCTACCACATGTCGATGTTTGCGCTCCAAAACCCTGCTTTGTTGCAGGGTATAAGGGCAAGTGGTTTGGTAAATTATCAATGGAAAAGATCGAGAAATTGGCTTGTACTCCGTTCCACCGTCCGTGTGGAGGATTTTAATTGTGCTGGACGAGATTCTCGACTTGACATTTAAAGGAAGAAAATACACGCACGACTTCATCTTTAGAATGCAAAAATTAAATCCAAGAATAGCGTGAATAGTCATCAATAAACACCACATAGTAACGAAAACCGTTATTAGAAAGTAAAGGTGCAGAACCCCACACGTCCGAATATACAATCTCTAATGGAGAGGATGAAGAAGAGATGCTAGAAATAAATGGTAAACGATGTGATTTTGCAACAAGACAATCATTACACAAAATCATCTTATTTCTAGTACAAGGTAGAGAATTTGAATCTAAAATTTTCTTCGTAGTCATGGAAGAAGAGTGGCCTAGGCGGGCATGCCAAATGTCGATAGTAGTTCATTCGCCAAGTAGAGCTTGAGCCTTTATTTGGATTGGTAAGGAGTAGAGACCATTGTCAACCTTAAGTTGAAAAAGAACCTTCATGGTGCACCGGTCCTTAATCAAACAAGAATTAGAGATAAATTCAATGAGTAATGAATTATCTTGTAAGAGTTTAGATAGACTCACAAAATTTTTAGTGAAAGAAAGAACAAACAATACATCGTTTAGAGAGATTGTATAATTCGAAAAATGTAGAGTAGAAGATCCAATATGAGATATAATCATACCCACACCATTACCAATATGAAGATGTTCGAGGCCCTCATATGCAAGAAAGAGGAGAGGTTGTTCAAGTCGTTTGTAATGTGGTGCGTAGCTCCCGAGTCAAGGTACCAATCGGGACCCGAGGAGGTTGCGGTTTGAGCACCATTCGCTTGAAACAGTGCAGGTTGAGCCAAATGGGCTTGAATCAAATGCTGAGGCTGCTCAGGATAATTCACAAGATCAGATCTATACCAATAGTTTTGGGCCTGGTGGCCTTTTTTGTAACAAATTTGACAAATTGTATCCCTGTCAGGATTGGGCCAGGCCTAGGTTGAGACGCACCAGGATTGCGCTGCTGTTGTTTAGATTAAAACCACCTCTTGGGCGATATCCTCTTCCCCTACCGGATCTGGAGTTGTTATTGGGTTTCAGACCCGAGTTATAGAAGGCCACAGGAATCTGAGCCGATGGGAGGGAGGAGCCAGTTGAATGGCGAGAGAGGAGGAGGGCTTCGTGATTGTAGATAGTCGCTGTTAGGTCAGAGAGAGAATGCGGCGAAGCTGTCTGAACAGCAACAACAAGAGAGTCAAATTCCGACCCAAGTCCTTGGAGAATGTACATCTGAAGATCTCCATCAGAAATCGGCTCGCCAATGAACGCCAGCTCATCCGCTACTGATCACAGCTTGTTGATATACTCTAGGCACGACAAGCCACCTCTGGTTGTGTTCTGAAGTTTGCGCCGAAGTTCTGAAAGACGAGCTCTAGAAGTGATGGAGAAGGATTGTTGTAGGTTCTGCCACAACGCAGCTGGGGTTTTGGCAGAGACCACCTGAGCGAGAATCTCGCGAGTCAGAGATGAGCGAAGCCATCCTAACAACATCTGATCTTGTTTGTACCAATTCAAGAAATCTAGATTTTGTACTGTACCAGCATCGATGGTAGTTGTCGAGGAGGGTGTATCAGATTCAAGAAATTGATACAAGCCATAGGCGTGAAGCAATGGAACTACCTGAGATTGCCAAGACAGGTAATTATCTCTGTCAAGCTTGGTAGAAATAGGTAGTGTGAGCATCACAAGAGAATTCTCTTTGCTGCCATTAGAGGGGATGGAGATGGTAGAGGAATTTGGGGAGGGGATAGAATTGTTTTTAGGATCAGTCTCCATGGAGAAGCTCTGATACCATAAAGACAGAGACAATAGAGAGAAATTGAAGAAATGAAAATGAATCTTTATTCTTGATTGATTGCTCTCAATGAGCTGTTTACAAGTATATATAGACAGTAGGGTAATTACAGAAATGCCACTAACAGACTCCACTAATGACATCACTAATAATCACTAATTACAACATTACCCTTAACTGTCTAAAACAGAAATATAACTCTAAACTGACTCATCAGCATGTACACTATTAGTAACTAAACTTTTACTCAAAGATCCATTGATGTAATCCTACAAGCACCAATGAATGATAAAGTAAATCTAACTTCCTTGGGAAGACAGGATTCTATTTCAGAAAGTATACTAGATATAATTTAACTATGGTTTATTTTGTCATGGCATTAGTTCCATTCCTTTACGAATTTAAAAAAAAAAAAAGGCAGAGCCTACCACAGGAACTCATTTCTTGTGGCATTAGTTTATTTTGTCATGGCATTAGTTCCAAGAAGGTAATATCTTCTTGGCAATTACGAAAAGGTATGCATTTTGTATTTCATGGATAACACGGGAACTCATTTCTCTCAATTAAAAGCATGTTGTAATTGCAATCCAAGACAAATGGATGGATTAGGTCCGAACCTGTCATAGGTCTCAGCTCTAGTATATGCTTGTATTACCCAATTATAGCTCTCTGTATCAGGTTTCATACTATCTGTAAAGTACGATTAATTGAAGCTTAGTTAGGTTCCCATTCTAGAAGGCATAACAGCACAACATATTTGGTATAAGATCGAAGAAAGCTATTTTGCTGTAAAAATGTCATTTAGACTAATTGAAAGAACAAATCTGCACAAAACAAAATTATGGTCATACCTTCACCGGAATATTCCATATTTTCAAATGTTTCAAGTGCTATTTCTGGCGTTTGACATGTAGCCTGCATGAAATAACCAAATTAACAGCCACTGGCCAAATTAGGAAATATTTAAGCTTGGTTGACAATAATAATGAATGAAGAATCTGGCTTTTACCTGCACACTAAGAAGACAATTGAAATGGAAGGTGGTTGCCATTCTACCAGCAGCCTCCATTTCATATGCAATTGTCAGAGCATTAGAGTGGTCCCCAGCTTTACAATCCTCTACAATCATGAGATCATATAGCTCATCAGAGGCCCTCATACCCCCTTGTGCTCCTTTAATAAACACAATATTGGCTTCTTCAAGATAATTATTACTTAATAGCTCCTCTGCAAAAACATGAAAAGAGAAACAAAAAAAATGTAATGAAAATGCCACCACTGGTACTGGCTTTCTTTTCTGCTTATTTATATATTACATACCAACAAGAATGTGCCAGGCCATGCGAATATCATACTTTGACTTTTCCATGGCAGCAAGGACTTCCATGCCTTTAGTTGCAAGACCTTTAGAAGCAAACAAACGAATCAGTGCAACAAAGGTCTCATGAAGAGGGCGTAGACCAGCACTCAGCTCCCTTCTGAAAGATTCCATCTGAATTGAACACAGAATCCATCAAATATAATGGTAAACAGATTGAGCAAGGGTTGTATAGTAAACGTTCTGAATTTACACAGATCAAGCAGGAATTCAATTGATAAAAGGGTGATACCGCGCCTTCAATATCTCCATTCAGCGAATGGGAAACGACAAGACCATGGAAGGAGCGGGGCCCAGGGCTGAGCCCGGCCGCTACCATGTCACGGATTGCATTTGCCACACCGGCCGTATCGCGTTTCCTCGCACGCTCCATCAGCTCGTCTATGAAGGAGAATCTCAGCGTCTTCTCAGCTGCAGATCCAGCGGACCTGGACAGTGTGGATGAGGTGGAGGAAGAGGGTTGTTCATCGTCACTGTCTGACAGCGGCTTCTGCTTCTTCTTCCTTCGAGATTTCTTCTCGGAGGCAATGGCGGAGACTACAGTAAGCCTTAAGGTGCGACTTGAAGAGAAAGTAGGGGAGAATTGAGGGAAGCGCGAGGTGGTAGAGGGGAGGGGAAACGCCATAGGAGAGCGGATAAGGAGTTGGGGTTCAAGGAGGGTTTTTAACTTTTTATTAGATACAGCTGGGGAGTGCGGACCTGGCGAGTCCGGATCCTCTGCATTACCCCCACCGTTTGATGATTTTGAATCCGCACCGTCCGATCAGAATCCGGGCCAAACTTGTAATGTACGAGATTTCATTATGATTCGTGCTAATATGTAACCAACGAACTGGATTTAAATTCATGATATAAATTCGGATAAGGTCCGGATCCCAAAAGTAACTCAATTTTTGGTTTTTGAATATGGACGGTCAGATTTGAATCCGTTGCTCGGTATTATATACTATTAAAGTTGAATGAGAAGTGAGGTCAGCGATGAACAGTGACACCTTTGTTTTGTACCCTCCGATAGAATAGCAACGGGTGAGATGAGTAGAGCCTCCCGTCACCTCTCGTCATCAGCAAAAAAAAATGGAAAACCACTCCGCATTTTGGAGATACCTATCCTTACTATTTCTCTGCGCTGCCGCTATTTTGGAGATATCTAGCATTCCCCTTTGTTTCGCTGCCGCGTGTACCTCCGCTGCTACGTGTTTCGCTCCTGACCTTCCACCGCTTCTCACCGCCTCGTCTCTGTTGTTTTGTTGCGCTGAGTTATTGCTGCCGCTTTCCTCCGTTCATTCTTCGCCACCCTCTTCCGCTGCTCCCCCTCCCTTTCTTCTTCACTACCTTTTGGAGATACTCGCGCCTTCAACCTCCGTGGTCTCCGCTGCACTCGCCTGGTAAGATTTGCTGTTCTCCCTTTTGTTCTCCATTTTCTGGTTAGATTTTTCATACCAAAATTTTCAGATTTGCTGATTTGTGTCAAATTTTCAACTCTTGCATTTCCCCAATTGGAGGTTTCAAAAGAGTTAAATTACACAACACGTTTCGACAAGTAGGGGTGCCATCTCCATTGCAGCTGGGCAGATCTCTCCGTTGCGACTATGCAGACACTTCTTGCCCACTGGCACAAAGGTAGTTACGCACAAAAATCAGCAGTAAACTATTATTTCAATGCATTACAATTGAATGAATTTGAACTTCCATTGGTGAAAATGGGTTTCCTTTCTTCTAATTAGGGAATTTTTCAACAACAGACATGGGCAATTTTTGTAGTTATTTTATTTTCTTATAATTTTTTGTTTGGTTAGGGGTAGTTTGGGCATGTGCAACTGCATCTAACTGCTTATTTGGTTAGGGGTAGTTTGGTTGGTTATTTTTGGTCCAGCAGTATGAAAGGCAGTTTTCGAAGTCTGTCCCATTTTCTGTAATAATTAAAATTCAACTTTGCCTCAAACAATGATAGCTCCATTATAGCAGGAGATGATAAAAGTTAGTGGAATCAGTAGTGAAACCTCCCACTGAAGCCTTTTTTAGCTGAGATGGAAAATACTTTCTCATAACCTATGTAGTTACGGTGAGGTTTATTGTTAGTATGCTACAAATAGGTGTTCTGCAGTATAGACAAGACAGAGTTGCTGGTTGCTAAATAGCCAACTTACTATTTATTGCTCTTGGTAGCTAAAGCTATGATAGTATTAATAGATCAATTACCATTCTATGCACATATTGAGCACAGTCAACTGTTGGTAGCACACCTAATTTTGTCCCAGTTTTACCCCTGGAATTGATGGACAACTCTAGGAAAAATCTGAAAAATCTTATCCAGCAAACATACTTGTAAATCAAATTTCTCATTTCCCCCATCTTCTTCTAAATTTCCCAATACAGGTAGAAAATCACTACATATAAAAAATTTGAACCAGTCGAACATACTTATACATCAAATTTCTCATTTTCCACACCTTCTTCTAAATTTCCCAATACTGGTAGAGAACCACCACCTATAAAAAATCTGGACCAGTCAAGGTAATCAATTTTAGCCGTTCAATATGATTTTATTTATTTTAATAGGATTAGGTACGGTATGGTTTCAATAACAAAATATGTATTTAGAAATCAATTCAATTAAAGAGGTTTTTAATTTGTAGCTATGGGTATTTACATCTAAATACATGTGTATAATAATAACATAATATTATTTTTCATAATATTATGTAAACTCTCCCATACAGCTAATTCTTGCATTTCTCCATTTTTGTACAGTACACATCCAATTCCTCCTTTCCAATTTTCAACCCAAGACCCATTCAATATGATTGATGTATGGAAATTTACTTGTAAATCCAATTTTAGCACCCATTACCATAAATACCCCTGCTGACCAAAAGTAAACTACATGCTCATTGCACTTCTAATTTCTGACTTCAATAAAATAGATTGCTAATTATAGCATCCATGCCTCTTCTGATGCTTCAATTAACTCTTGTCTAGGTTGTTGGAATTTTTTAGATCTGGTTTATATTGTAGTATGTATACTTCATGAGTTTGTTAGGCAAATTGACAAAATCAATGTATTATTTTATCAATACGCTTTACATTGAATATAAGAAGTGATAATTATAGTGATATTTACATTCAAATATTTTATAAAATTAGTGCATCAAGGACCCAAAAATGCCATGGGAAATTCCCTCTAATATGCATAGTTACCGATGCAAATTTTGGGTTGGGATCAAGTTATATTGATTTATATTTTAGTCATTGCCTACATTGCACATATATTTGCATCAGCTCTTTAAAGCTCAACAGTGAGTTCATTTCATCAAATTTCAGGGTTTTTTTTGGTACAAGGTAAGAAATAAACATGCTTCCAATTACAAATTGCCCGTGACTTCAATTATATTTGTTTGGCTTGACGTACTTGATATATTATTTCTTTTCTTGCATCAGTTTATATGTCTCCACATACATTGAAAACACATTCTTCATAATCGAGTTGCTTTCATTTCTCAGTTGAAACTTCATTATTTTTCAAAGCTGGACCATTCAAAAGTTCTAGACCATTTGATCTAAAAATTTTTTTACTATTATTTTAGATAGGCAGAAAACCACTTGATCTAAAAATTCTAGACCATTCAAAAGTAGTGATTTTCTACCTATCTAACAAAAATAGTAAAATAATTCTAAAAAATGTAAAATTTAGTTTGCAAGTACTTTTTCATATGGAGATGAGGTTGAACAGTTCATGGACAATTTTAACTTTGAAAACGAAGATATTGATCCATAATACGGAGCAATCTCCACTATGCATGGTGTCATAGCCTCACTCTTTTGTTTTCTAGGCACAAACACGATTAACTGGATCAACTATAGAACAGCAATGCTATACTTAATTTCTTTATCTATTCTTTAAGTTCCAACAAATTATTCCGACTTCATATATATTGAACTTCAAATTAATGTTTGGTGTCATTTGCTTTCATTTAGAAATTTGTTGCTTATCAGGCATTAATGGTGTCAGCTTTAATTTCGACCAATGGAAATGGCAGTTTTGAAATCAAAAATTATTTTTTAATTTCTGCAAAAAATTGAAAACAATAAAACTAGAGCAGTACCAAACACTGGTAATTAAGTTAACACTTCTCCGGTAAACTAAAAGCAATTTTGTACGTAAAACACTTGTTTACGTTCAAACTCAATCCTATAAAAGAGAAATTAGATTGAGAAAAAATTCACTCTAGGAGCCCAGAGGCGATCCGAGGTGGCCACAATATGCCACCTACGAGAAACCACGAGACATCGCGCCACGCTGCGTGCGTCCAAAAAATTGAGGATTTTCTCCAGTATCTCAGGCCCCACCACCACGAGCGGGTCCCCCACCTCACCACCGTCTTGATCTTTCCTCTGCCGCTTTGGCTTCGTTTCAAGGTCGTCGGAATCGCAACCCGCTTTCTCCTTGCCTTTTCCCTCTCCCCGACGGGAATCCGCCATTGGGGAGGGATATACTATGAGCGCGAGTTAACCTGTGCCTGTGGGAAAGAGTTTCTTCTTACTTGTCGTCGATTGGTCTTTTATGCGGCATAGCGGTGATTCAACCTGGATAGGTTCAGTGTATAGTAATAAGATTTTTAAATGATAACCGCCTTATAGTTTGTTCAAATTATTACAGAGCTAAGGTTACGTGGCTACTTTCCAAAAAAAATTTATTACGGAGCTTGATAAATATAATTATATTATTATAGAATAATTATTTTCATGCTCCCACTATCCCCACACCCTCTGCATATTAATTAACTACCTTAATTAACATCATTCCCACATTCTATTTTCATCTATGCACTTTTTCCATATTAATTAAGAGAAAATTTCCCATGTACCCATATAAACTTCTGAAATAGCCAATATCCCCATAGAAATATCATAATATCCAATATCCCCATGAAAATTGAACATTCTTATTTCTATCCCCTTTTAACAATGAAATATTTTATTTAATTATTTTATAAACTGAACTGACCAATATACCCTTAAATTTCAACTTGAGATGTCCATTACTCCTAATTGTTTCTTCCCCCTTGTGTTTTCAGACCAATTTTTTTTTTCCAAATGTCTCTCTCAGCCCCAGTTCTTTCGGAGTCCATATCCTCTGATTTAACTCAAATTTTGAGTTGATCAGATACTAAAAATAACTCCGCTTTCACGTAGTGCAACCCAGATCAACCCTTCTTCACAACAAATCACCAAAAAAGAGTATGAAACTTTCCACTTAATTAACTATTCGTCTTCCTCTTCGCTTCACATAAAACTAACTGTGAAACAAACCAACAATTCACCTTTTGCCCGAGTCAAAAAGGGAAGACTAGGATCCAAAACTTATTCAGTTAGAAGTTAGTTAGGCTACTGTTAGTTTTTATACGTTACCTATATCAGGATGTAATGTGATGGTTGCTGGATCAATGAAAGAATTACAAGAGTCATTTTTAATTCTCATTCTCTGTATTTAAACTAAAAGATAGTATCATAGCCCCTTCCCTTCCAATTGGGATTTTCATAATTTTTTTTTTCCCAATCCGATCATGCTTGATCTGATTGTTCAGATCACAAAACCAGTGTCAACAAAACTAGTTTGTTTCATCATCTTGGCAGCACTACCTCCACTCTGTCATCCTTTGTTGATGTCAGCAGCGTCGCAACGACCAAACCTTCCTATCTGATGTGGCAAAAACAAGAACGATTCTTGCTTGCTTGTTGAGGTCATCGATCACGGGATCTATTTTTACACAATATACTGCCTGTCGCACTGGTCGTGAACTAAGGAGGTCTCTGCATCGAGTCGACTCCGCCGTATCGAAGGCCGGTCATGGAATTGCAACGAGAGAGAGAGAGAGCAAGAGAAATTCCAAGGCCAAGGTCTCTGTATTGAGTCTTTCTCAATTACAAAATTAGTTTCTATTCTCTGTTTAAATTTTAAATCATACCCATACAACCCAAGTTTCATTAAATTTAATGTTACTCATTAGTGAATCTACAAATACAACTAGTAATATGGGATGAGAAGGGGCTAGTAGTTCTTGCTCAGTAGTTGTGCTTTTTCCCAATATGTGAAGAAACGAAGTTAGTAGTTTTTGTATAGACTTGATCCAACCTGCCATTCAATAATAAGGAATAACTTTAGAAAAAAATTGAAATCAAATATCCAAGGAGAGAGAAGAAACACGAAAGTGAAGTGGTCAAGGAAGATGGAAGCATTCCCTGTTTAGAAATTTAATGGACATATCCATTTTAATAGAAGGGTGTAATAGTCAATACAAATTCTAAAATAACAAAATAAAAGATAAAATAAATGATAGGGGATAAAAGAAAGAAAGTTAAGTTTATATGAGGATATTGGATATTATGATGTATTCATGGGGAAATTGGCTATTTTGAAAATTTGAATGGGCACACTAGAAATTTTCCCATTAATTAACTACCATAATTAGCATCATTCCCCACATTAATTATCTACCTTAATTAAACCTGATCTCTTTCCTTAATCTGAATAAATATTATATTTTTTCTTTTATCATTTCATCAGATAAATACTAACTTTCATAATGTTAAATACTCACGTTCATAAAGTTAAATACTAGCATTTCTTAAGTTAAATATTGATGTGTATAAAGTTAAATACTAATATATAGAATGCTAAATAGAATCCTTGCAACTTATTTATAATTTTAGAGATTAATACTTTTGACTTTAAAGATAAATACTAACGTTCATATCGTTAAATACTAACATTCCTAAAGTAAAATATTGATGTGCGGGGCGATACCAAATTATTTTGTCATTTTTTGCGGACAAAGATTGTGTCGCTGTTGGACGCGGACGGTTAAATACTCCAATGAATAGAGTTAAATACTTATTCGATGCACTATTAATACACTAAAGATTGAAGTTAAATACTGCAGGAAATTTAAACTATCAAATGTCGGAACCTTTTTTTTTGTCTTTTAGTGCGGGGATGCGGTGACAAATATGTTAATTTTTTGTGGGGATAGATATTGTTTCGATGTTGGACAGACAGTTAATACTCCAATAAATAGAGTTAAATACTTGTTCGATGCACTGTAAATACACTACAGATAAATGTTAAATACTACGCAGAACCAGACTTTTTGTCTTTTAGTGCGGACTTTTTTGTCTTTTAGTGCGGGGATAGAGAGTGGATGAGAGTGCTGGGACAGTTATCTGGATCCATTATTATATTAGGTATTGCAAAATGCAAAATGCAAAATTATTTTAAAATTATATTAAGTTCTGCCAAGCCTTTATTGTACTTTTTGAAATTGTAATACTTTAATTTAAATTAAATATCAAAATACAACTATTACATATGATTTATATTATTTCTTACAAACATAAAAAATGGCCACATTTCGATTATATTTAAATTAAGGAGGATTTTATACATAGCCCTCAAGAACTTAGAAATTATGTATTTTCTCCTCTAAAATTCATAATATCATATTTATGCTTCTGAACTTCAAAAACTCACAAATTTACTCATTTTAATGTCTTTTCTATTCAAACTCATTTTAAACCTATGAATTACTTATCCTTTATTAAAAAAAAAATTGTAGCATGTTTAAGAAAAATGTTAGTATTCTAATTGGTTGGTTTTTGAGGACAAATGAGTCATTTCTCTACTTTTTATGCTTACACGGTGCCATTTAGATATATGATTGTGTAAGTGTCATAAGTAGAGAAATGACTCATTTCTCATCGGAAACCGACTAATTAGAAAAATGACATTTTTCATAAACATGCTACTAGTTTTTAGTTTTTAATAAAGAATAAAGAAAAAAAATGGATACTTCATAGATTTAAAATGAGTTTTAAAAGAAAGATAAATATTTAAGGCAAATGCTTCTGTGCATACTATTGAATACGAACCGTTCATTTTCTGATGATCGAACGGTCAGTAGTCTTCTTAGTCGAAAGAGAATGAAAAATATTCTCTGTTAAATTTAACGGAATAATTCTTCGGAAGGGTAACATTGTAATTTACAACGAAGCATCCTCTTCCTTCCACGAATTATTCTTCGCTGCTGATGATCGAACCCTAAAACCCCGTCGATCGAGGATGGAGCGGGCGAGGCGGACACCCAGCAGCGTAGTATTTGGTGGTTCGGAGCTTCTCCGCCTAATCCCTCTTTCCAATTTCACGATTCTATTCTAATTGGACAACTCTCATTGCACCTAGCGACAAGAAGGAGAAGAAGGGCAGCCGCAGCCGTCGCTCTCCACCCTTTCTGACCTGCTTCCTCACTGGACAGTAATTTCCGTCTCTTTCTCTTTCTGCGAGTACCCTCTTCATTTACTCCAGAGTAAAGGAATTGTTTATTTAGCCTTTTGTATTAAAATCTTGTAAGATTTTAATACCTCTTCTCATCTCATGTTCTATACAGGAGATCACTCAAGTGAGTACACAACGCGTTACAAAATTCCCTTGTGATTTCTATTGTGTAAAATTTACCTTAAGGTTGATTAAATTTCATTTACTTAAACTAACTATAGTATCGAACACAAACTGGAAAATTATCCTTATTGCCGCTATAATTACCAGTTATCCTAAAGGTAAATCTTCGTACAGCAGAAAGAAATCAAACTGGAATGAAGCCCAATTGGTACACTGCCTTAACTTATGCTTTTACAGTTTTACTAAGTTGTGATCGAATATTTTAGGGTTGCTTCTCTCGAGCAGGTCTATGAGGCTCTCATGTTAGTGAAGGTAATGTAATAGCTTTATACTTTATTTGAAGAGCCTTTCATTTTTATCTAATAGACATTAGTCTGTTTTTCAGAGGTTGGTCCTGATGTCCGAGAGGGAAAACGAAGGCAATTTAATTATATTGGTTTGTCCTATTCCTTCATTTATTTAGTTATTAGAGTCAATTAGTAGTATGACTAATAAGTAGTACCACACTACACATGCTGGTACATGCTGATCAGTGTCTTTATTGTCTTTTGGTTTTTTTCTGTTTTTGGCAGAAAACTAAAAAAATGTTAAATTTTATTGTGATAAAAAAAAATCATAATCAGAAGAATAAGAAGGCAATTTTTGTACTCAAAGTTCCTCAGCGTAAATCATTATTCTCCAATAACTGTGGCCTTGTCTATTGCCACCAATTCTGATCAGGTGTGGTGATGCTTGAACTATTCCATCCAAATGTGGACTGAAGGGCACATGGTGAGGTTATGCAAGTTTGGGATGTCATAGGAAGACATGAAAGTTTCAAATGTACTTAATTACATGGGCAGGGAGCATGAGGATTTGGCCCACAAACTAGCCAACTTGGGCATGGTTAGTTATATGGTGTATCAGGGTAGCATGTTTCTTGTATTCAATCTTATATAACTAGTTACTGGTAAGTCAGGTTTAGCAAAATGGTATCAGGGTAGCACTTTTCAATTACTGTGAAAAATGTAAAATTGTGTAATGTAAGCTTACTTGAATAGTTGAATTACTTATTTGTGATCTAAAGAGAAAAAATGGGTTCAACTTGTGTAATTAATCGAATCACCCGACTACTTTGGTTTTTTTTCCTTTTTTTCTTTTTGAGCACAATTTGTGAACTGTTTGGTTTTGTTCAGGAATTGTATCATTCTGAGTTTCTAGTGATTAGCATACATAAAAGCTTATGCGTTTTTTTTTGTCTTTTATCTCTCATTTTTACTTTAGATTAGATCAAATAAAAAATAAAGGGAGCCGAAATTCAGGGCCATTATACTTTAATACTGCTTATTGTTTCTGGTTTCACTTGTGTAGATTATATCCATTAGTTACTAAGATCTGATAATAGTAAAAATATAAGGGTTCCATTCATAAATTTTACATATTGTTGTCAATTTTCATCATTTAGATCTATATCAAATATAATAATTTGTGGTTTTGGGGGCCTAAAATCATGAATTAAAACTGCGGTTTAGGCATTTTTCGGAATCTTGCCAAACGTGTAGAATTCTATTTTTTTTACATATTATTAAAAATTTCGGTGATTATTCTCTCTGTATCAATGTAATACTACAGAAAGCATGATGTTCCATATTCTATAATAAATTTCTGAGATCTATTAAAAGTGTACAGATAATAATTTAAGTATAAAGAGATTCGTCAAAATATTTTTCTTCAATTTTTGTTCTCTTTTATGTACGAGACATGTATTAGGTCTGGATTACTGGATATCCTCTTTGCGGAGTGATAAAAATGGGGAGATTTTTATTGGTGGGTGCATGATGTGCAAATTAATAGCGAGACTGAAAAGATAAATTACGAGGGTGCTTTGGTTAAAAAAAATTTATTGGTAGCAAGATGACTTTGAATTATGAGTGATCATATACAATTGTTATCTACTTAATTATATGTGATCGTATTATGGTAGTGTTAATACTGATAATGGAATCTATAATTTTGTCCTTTGTTCTTTCATTTCACCAAAATGTCTTTTTTGCTTTGTGCAATCTTTTTCTAGCAAATAAGGAATAATTTGCTATAATCTTCGTTATTCTTAATATGACTTTTTTTTCCTAGTAACTGATTACTCTCTCTCTATCAATGTAATACTAGAGAAAGCATGTTGTTATGTATTCTAGAATTAATTTCTGAAAATTTTGGCAAATTAATTTGGACATCCAAAATTAGTTTATTTAGATTGAATTTTATCTAAAAAATTATTGGTTAATGTCTAATTTTTTTGTTAATGATGGGATGAAAAATTAATACAAAGCAATTTAAAACATATATGATTAGTAATTTACGCTATTAATGAAACTTTCGCGATTAATAAACAAATTCGACATTAATTTAGTAAAATATTTTGAATTAAAAATGTTATTAATGAAATCTACACGATAATGAATGCTAGAGCATGCTAGATGCATTGGAAAATAACACTGGACACGTGAAATCATATACGGCAAACAATATGAAAAAAAAAATCAAAAACAATATTTTCAAATTTTTTACAATTTCTATGGCCAAATCATGCTTATAATTGTCAATTTTATAGAATTTCATCATCGTTTGCTCCCTCAACATGTAGCGATATCCGTGGACTGTTCATTTTCACATGAGCGATCGACAGTCTTATATAGTGCTTATATGATGCTATTTGGTGAGTGATGGTTGATTCATTCAATTTGGCACATTTATTTAATTATTTTGTAGTCATATTTTTTTGGAATAATTACTGGGTCAAAATATCTTCTAATGTTGTTTTCGCACCTTTTGTTATATGAGAATAAAATTGTCAAAAAATTTAAATACAATTCTTAAATTTGAATAGCGGCCTTGATTCAGTTTCAATAAAAATTGTCAAATTTTGGAAATAGTCTATTGTTTATATGTCGTCAGTAATTGTCAAATTTAATTAAAATGGTTCTTTACGGTTTGTTTATCTGAAATGAAATGGCAATATGGCATATTAAATTTGAAATTATTTTACTTCGCTCAATATCTACTCCAATCATTGCAGTGTATATTTTTCTTTCAATACAAACACTCTCTCTGACAAGTGGGGCCCCGCAACATATATCTAGCAGGGACAAACTTGGGTCCGATGTCCATCGGACTCAAATTTGGGTCTGATGGGTTCTAAAACCGTCCGATCGTCTTTAAGATTCGTGCGCACGGATATTGAAGAAAAATTGTAATATTAAAGTGAGGCGCACATATCTTAAAGTGGATCGGACGGTTTTGGAATCCATCGACTCAGTTTGAGTCCGATGGGCATCGGACCCAAGTTTGTCCCTATCAGGAGATGCACAGAAATAAGAGTGTGCGTATCCTCTACGATATCTCAATTTTTGCGTGACAGACGTGTCCGGTGCCTATTCGGGGAACCGTAGGGGGCCAGTATTACTTGAGCTTTGAGATTCGTGCAGAATGTATTTGAACGATTGAGATATTCTAAAAAATCAGGCAAAGTTTGAGATATCTCAGAGGAAGCAAATTCGAAATAAGAACCGCACAAACGCCAAATTGAAGTTTTCAGCGGAGAAGCTATTTCCCAAATTTTGTTCCCAAATTGAAAACCGCGCGCCAAAATCTCCCTTGAGACGTCAAATTCTCATTTCGAAATTTTGCTTCCAAATTGAAAACCACGCGCCAAAATCTCCCTCTCAAGGACATCAAATTATCATTAAGTGAGGAGAGAGAGACCCCCTTTCTCTTTTCTCCCGTTACACCGCCATTGGCCCTCTACCTCTAAGGTTTTTTCAAACCAGTGTTTTAAATCTTTTTTAAGTTGAAATCGAAGTAGTGCCTTAATGATCTTGAAATTGAAATGTGCTTTTGGAGATGAAATCCCGCATAAGGCCGTCTTTGAAGAAGGTGAACGATTTGCTTTGCACAGAGGCGACCAAAACCCAGGATTTGAGGAAGAGAGATTGGCTCCACATGCTAGTCTCTCCTCACGAAGAACTCCTTCAAGCTCCTTTGAAAATGGCATGGGACTTGTAGTTTTAATTAAGGGTTAAGATTTGAGCATTTTAATTTGAAATTTTGTGAAATTAGTTCAATGTTATTTTCGGTTTAGGATTAAGGCAACCACTTTTTTGGTTTTAGTTCAATTTTATTCTCGAGTTCTACCAACCCAATTAGTATTGTTGTGTAGGTTTCAATTATCAACTCTGGCGGCAAAGCTTGCTGTGAGAAATATAGCATTGTGTGGAACATGCCTTCTTCTGGCATGCGACCAGGTACAGATACAGCTCTTATAAACCCACTTGTTATAGCATTTAGGTTAAAAAAACCCACCTGTTATTAAATTCCACTTGTTACAGCTCTTAAGGTGTTTGATAAAATGCTCAAGTCAAAGTTTTTCGTCTGTTTTGATCTAATTTCACTATTTATGCTTTTGTGTATGACAATTGAGTATTATGAGTATATATAAAACTTTGTCTCAATTGTCACACAAGGAGAATTTTTGTCAGTTTTTCGTCTGTTTTTGTCAGTATTTTTGTCACACAATTGAGTATTTTTGTCAGTATTATGAGTACCAGTCTCCTGTGCCATTTCTTATCTGTGTGTAATTTCTTTTTTTGTGTCTGAAATGTAACAGTTGTCGTTTCTTTATAATAATTTGTGTTTTCTACTTGTTTTTCCAATTTAATTTTGCTTTGGAGATATTTGGTGGGATTATAGATTCTCTAAATACCAATCACTTATCTCAAACTAATTGGAGATATTTCGACCTCAATTTTGCTTTGGAGATATTTCGACCTCAATTCGACCTCAAGTGGATAAATATCATAGTTGGTTTCTTAATAGATACTGTTATTTTCTGCACAAATTGGGATGTTCTGCTACAGTGGTATGATCCCTGAACTAGTCGATTGATTGACGAATGAGTACCATATTTACATGACTCGCAATGGCAGGATAAGGTAACATTGTCTGCTTCATTCACAATTGTTCAACTTTGTTCAATTTAATTTAAACAAGCATTACTTTTCTTTTAACTATTGTAATACTGATATTTGGTCTGACTTGCATAACGTAGTAATCTACTCTGAAGTCTGTGCCTGATTTGACTAGTACATTTGTCATATGTATTTAATTTATTATTTCTTCTCCAAGCAGAATTGAACCATCAGTTTCATAAAAAGCACGTGTTTTATCTATTTTTCATGGTACACCAGGTCATATTTGAACTTGAATTAGCAGGAGAACCATAACTCATTCTGTTTTTTTTGGTTTTGTATCAAGTCATATTTGAACTTGAATTCAAGCTCCTTTCATGGGGCCACTCCTGCTGCTCTGCATTTCATACTAATTGCAGGTTATGGTACTATGCATAGCGCTGATTGGTCCGTACTATGGGGGATTGATTAATGGCCGGAAAAAATACTATTTATATCAGAAGTATGGTTAATATTGTCCTTTTGTTGATTTTGTATAGAAAGCCCCTTTGTGTGTTGTGTAATTTTCTTCTTGAGAGTGGAGGTTATGGATGCAAATACTTTTGAAATAGGAGCTGTCATTTATCTTCAAAACTTCATGAGAATGTCATTTATCTTTAAAACTTCATGAGAAATTATTGCTATTCATTACAATCTGTAAAATATTATGTCTTATGGTATTTTCATTACAATATGTAAAATATTCATATTATAGGCGTTATTGAATGGATATTACGCAATGGAAAAAAAAATAGGAAAAAAAATAGCAACTTGCACAAATGCAGTATTTGATAAGCATGTTGTTGAATCAAGCCTCGATAAATCCTAAATATTACCTAACCAAAATATTATCCAACAATAATAAGACACAATCTGACGGAACATGTTGCATATCTTGTAAACTTCTTTTTGCGAAAAGGACACTTAGATTTTTTTTAGTGAAAATCAGCAATATGCATTAATTAAACTGCGAAGCAAATGATTAAAACCCAATACAGATAAGTACATCCTTCCCATGAGTTCTGATTTATTCGCGCTGCCCTGGCCAATGCAGATAAAACCCAACATGAAGATAGAGTAAACAGAAATCAAAACATTTTCACGAAAGCTCGAAATCAGAACTGAACAATTGCTTCTGTATAGAACTTACCATCACCCATACAAATTATCAATACCATAACATACTGCTAAGGTGAAATGCAACCTTAAATCGTCAAAAACTCAATATTTCAATTATACCCCAGATTTCACTAGAATTACACTGAAATTTTAATTACCAAATTTCACCAACAATATTCCAATTCTAACCTCATTCCATGGATCCCTTGGTATATAATCACTTGAAAACTTGTAAATTATGTCGGTACGACTCTGCGAAGGAGATTTAGTTTACAATTCAAGGAAGCAAACTGTAAAACAAAATATAACTTAATTAGTAAATATATTCATCCTAAGTATGCAAAAGATACAAAAATATACAAGTCAAAATATTTATTCATGTAATTGGCTTATATACACAATAAAGTGATTACAAAAATAATTTTATTAGAGATTTTGAAAGACTAACCTGCACTTTATTGTGGATTAATGCCTACACCATCTGTAATAAAAAAAACAATAAGAGAAATAAGCCTCATAACATATTTGCTAAATCCTACATAAATCTGAAATAAGCCTCAGCTTAATTTGAAATAAGCCTCATGTCATTTATTAACATTTCACACACATGTTATACAAGCTATCACACAATTTCACATTCAAATAGATAAAATTACAAAAACAAAAAGTATCAGCTTCAATTAATAGAAAGACCTTAGCTTATTCTGAATATCACTCCAGTCCTTCCCTCTAAATTTAAAGCTATTTACTGACTTAAATTATAGTTCTAAACAACTGCCCCAAGTAGCACTTGGAGTTTAAAGAGAAAAATAGAAAATTCTTACCTTTCGAGTTACCAATAAAATCAGTGCCTAGACCAGGTTCAACCCTAACGAACTTGGCAGCATCATTGTCCTACACACAATTGAGAAGATTAATACAAATCTAGTGGGGTGATAAAATATAATTTAATACTACATAATCATTCTTCACGTACCGCTTGGAGAAGTTGACATCTTTGTCGATTATGGCCTACCATACCGCAATGCCCACATTTGTTCTTCCTCCTTCCTTCAAGTGAAGACTTCATCCTCTCGTACTTCTTCTTTTTTGGTGCGCCTTTCGTCACAACAGGTTTCGGATTCCCGATCTTCTGGGGTGATTTCTGATCACTTGAAACAACATCCTTTTCCACCTTTGGCGCCTCGATTCCTTTCGCAATTTCATTAAGCCGCCGTTGCTCTTCTTTTAATAACTCTTTTGTTTTCACAAATTATGCCCTTGACTTAGATGCTTCGTAGCATATTTGTTTGCATAGCTCTGTCAGCTCATGGCACATTTGGACCTGTTCGGAAATCTGAAAATCCCCACCCTTTCTATCCGAAGAAAACAATGACTTAGCAGTTTTGGTCCATCTTTCCTCAATGCAACACTGAGGAATGAACGGGACGTCCAAGTGTATCAATACAGCAAACATGTGACTGCATGGTATTTTCTCACCTTCCAATTTGTAACATGTACATGTAAGTTTTTCAATATTACCCTCAGAAACAAAGCAGTCCACATTTACCCGACTCTCTTGTTTACCTTTTGGAGCAAGGGTGTACGTCGAGGATGTGTTGCTCTCATGTTTTTGAATAACCACAAATTCATTTGACTTTTCAAGTTCCTCACGAACAATAGCAAAGACTTTTCGTGTGTAGTTGTTTGCTGCAGATTTCTCGAGATTGTAGAAAGGAGTTGTTAAAACTGGAAATGTCTGAGATGCTCTGCAATCTAACTCTGCTTCTTTTGTGCGCATGCTCGTAACACACCGCTCAAGCTGCTGTACAGCCTTACACAAAGACAACCTACTATTCATGTACTTGTGGATCTTGGCATTGAGGCTTTCACTTCTCTGATTAGTGCACATTCCTAAGAACATCTTTTTCTTTACAAAGGCCCCGGCCCATAATTGTTTTGACGCATAAATCTTCTGCAACCACATTTTAGATTTTGACCTTTTACTCACTTTATCATCAAACTCCTTCCACTTGTTCTCAAATTCGTCAGGATTGTATGCCTTGCTCATTAGCTTGTGGAACATTCGCATGACTTCTGAATCACGAATATACTTTTTTGCGTTCTCTCCCATATGCCATGTGCATATCCGGTCTGTTGTGCTCGGTAATATTGATTTAATGGCCTCACGCATAGCAAGGTCACCATCCGTGATTACAGCTTTGGGTCGTACCTGATACATGGCCTCCATTAATGCTTTAAGAAGCCATTCGTACGATTTCTTATTCTCACAAGAAACAATCCCACATGCAAAAATAATTGTGCTCCAATGATGATTGACACCTAGAAAAGGAACAACTATCATTTTATACCGATTTAGTTGGTATGTGCTGTCAAAGACAACTACATCTCCGAAGCTAGAATAATCGAGCACTGACTGAGCATCGGCCCAAAAGAGACTTGTCAAATGACCTTCTTCTGTGTCATATTTGAAAAAAAAATCTACATCTGCTTTCTTCCTCTCATTGAAATACTTTATCACTGAATCTGCATCATCTGCAAGCATCGTAGACCTCTCGTGCATAGATGTAAAGTTATACAAATTCTTCGATTGATAACCACGGTGTTCGTATCCACCACTCATTTGTTCTGTGTAATCTAATATTTGACAGTTGCGGATACCTGAGCTGCCAAGAGTGACTATCTCAGCCTTTTGAGCTTCATTAATAGAACAATGAGATCGGAGGAAAGGAGTAGTATCACTAGCTGCTAAATCGTGATTGTGAACGTCTACATAGTTTGTCACCCACCATCTATTAATTTTTGGATCGAGTTTGATACAGAGCATGACGGGGCAGCCACAACGAGAGAGCGCTGAGGCTGCTCTTTTTCGATCTGGCTTGTCCAAATTCTTCTTCTCTTGAAAACCAGATTTGCTGCAATAAAACTGTCGAAATGTAATGATGCCATTCTTTGGGTCTTTTTTAATTATGCTCTTCCTTATGCTAAATCCCTTTTTTTTGGCATAATCATTATAAAACTTGTAAGCTTCTTCTTGGCTTGAAAATGTCATAGTAACAACCCTTTCATACTCTCTCAATGATGCAACGCCGACTTCATTAGCCTACAAAAATTGGTGGAATAAAATCATAATAAGTAGAAATAGTTTTCAACATCTCGTGGATCTTTCAATGTATGGTATTATCCCCTTGATAAATAAGCTAGGGTATAATCAAATTTGAACTACATTATTTGGTAAATAAACTTATTGCTACTGTCATGTGCATAATTGTTATGTCATATTCTTTTGGTGTCATTATGCCAACTTGCTTTCGCGTCAAGTAGAAACAATAGTGGTTTTTATATTGTTCGGTACCAAGATTAAAGCTTAAACTCTCAAGATTGCAAAATTGCACTTGTGGTCCGTGATAAGTTATACAAAATATCAATTTATAAAACAAGTACGAGATTGCAATATCACTGATCGCTACAACCAATAATAGATGGAAGGTAAGTGCATTTCTGATATATTAGTGTTTTTCTACCAAGCAGGCTGGAATAGTAAGATATGAAAATTCAATCGAAAACGAACCATGAGATCTAGTTCAGCAGTAGACTACCGAGGTGAAGGGTGCATCAGCTATCGGCTCTCTATAAACACTGTCATAATAAGAGACAAGGAGAAAATCTTAACAAATAATTAATGACACACTAGAAAATAAGACATCATATGTGTCTAATTGAACTTGAAATTAAGCACTAAAATTAGTTAGGGTTTTCGTGCGTTGGTTAACCTCATAAGAGCCACAACCAGTACATAAACGAGAGAGCAATCCATATTGAGGCCTTATTTTTCTGATGATCCTGGAAAAATACCAATACTGAAAATACCACAACTATAGCATATTAAATTGGTACAACATAACCACTAAACTTCATGTTTCTATTATGAACAGATTTTAAGAGAAGCAAGACTAACCATAGCGAAGCCTCCAATTTCAGACTTCATTAATCGAGCTTAGAATAATAATCGAAAACTCAAATTTCGTAGGGCTGCAGTGTGGTTGTCGTTGCAGTTATGGTTGCGGCTGCGATTAGAGTACGAATCGAAGAGGAGGTGCACAATGTGAGCGAGGTCAGTGGCAGTAGTAGGGTCTGGTCTGGTCTCGAACTATGCAGTAACTTGGCTAGTTTTTTATCTGGGTGCGTTTTAATTGATATACCAAATCTGCACTTATAAGCAGGACAATAATCAGATATACAAGGTAAGAATCATGTAGATTCAAAATTTCATAAAGGGAAAATTTTATATGCTCCAATATCAAACTAAAGAATCAAAATTTCACCATGACAGAACGGTATATGGGTTGAGGGACGAAAATAATCTCCAGTTAAGACCAACCTGAGATAAATTGAAGAGAAATTGCTGCGATTATGAGGAAGCAATCAGAAAATCAGAGCAACAAAAATTCTCTAGCGTCGGACGGCTGGGGAGTCGAGAGAAACGAGAGCCGAAGTGGTAGCGTCGCGTCTCATGGCGGGAGGCGAGACTGGGGAGGACTAGGTTGCGTCTCACGTCTCACGGTGGTAGTGGAGCGAGAGCACACGGTGGGGGTTGGGGAGGGAGACCACGGTTGGAACTTGGAAGCAAGAACGAATGTGAGTATTTTTTTTCTGTGAAGAAGGGTTAACGGAGCCTTTAACGGAGAGCATCATAGAACTTAAATACCAATTTTACCCATATATAATTAAGGGTTCTGATTTATCCAACAAAATTGAACAGTATTTTTCTAGTATCCACAGCAGCATCACTCAATATTTAAAATGGGTAAATTTGTAAGTTTTTGAAGTTTAGAAAAATAAATATGATATTATAAATTTTAGGGGGGAAATACATAATTTCTAAGTTTTTTAGGGGTATGCATGAGATTCCCCCTCTAGTTAATATCAAGAATATATAAAAATATATTGATGCGAATAATTTCTGACATAGTGTTTTTTTAATTTATTAATTTGTACAAAAACAAAACTTGTAAATGATAATTTTTATATGTATAAACTATTGGAAATAGTTTATTTTAACATATAAATTTAAAATTTTTCTCATTAAGAAATAGAAAATATTGAACATGACAGAGATACAAATAAATAAAAACGTTCAAATCCCCTCGTCTGTATCATACTTGAATTATAAATTCAACTTTTGTTCACGAACCACGAACTTATTGAGATGATTGTCCTCTCTAGCCTACCTCCATTTCTCTCTCCATCTCTCGTTCTCTAGCTTTTTTTTAAGGTTACCGGGCAAGATGCCCTGGTAACTATTTATATTAATAAAAACAAAAGTATTTACAAGCTTCTCTCAAAGAAAAAACCAATAATTACATTAATTTATCCATTTTGATTAATATATTGCCCTAGCTAATTGAAATCTAAGTAGCATACAGAATCGCTATGAACAATGAGAAGGTAACTTAGTGGGTTCTTTTCAACGAACTTGTCTTTACAGATTTTACCCGTCTAACAATTAGTTTTTCAAAAAAAATTCTTCCATCTAAATTTTGAACTCATGATTTCTAACATAGACATCAAGTGTCTTTGCTACTAGATCAAATGATAATTCTTTAATTTCTTAGTGATTGCTTATTTTCTTTCAAAGTATCTCACCGTGTTGCACTTTAGGTTATTAACTTATTAGTTCAATTTTCTTTTGTTTTTGCTTTTGTGACATCATGTGGATCTAGGGTAGCAAGTTATGGTTTATATATGATTTAATGCATGGCACTCTCATCTTTTTACGTAGATATACATGTTTAATTTTTGAAAATAATATCTAAAAAAAATATTGGAGCATACTGAAATCTTTAATAAAAACATGTTATGATTTTCGTGTATGTTTGAAAATTTATGATGTCTGTCATCAAAAATTACAAAAATATGGTTGGATAGAAGTCGAATGAATGATGTCCTCGATATGGTTTATAAAAAAAATTCCCTGGTAGTCGGGCCTGGGGAAAAGCACACTGCAAATTAACTCGGATTTCATGATAAAGCACACTGCAAATTTCCTTTTGACTAATGCTTGGAATTATCTGAAAGGACAAAAAACGACCCCAATTCAGAAATGCTTCTAGAATCTGACTCACAAATATTTTGACAGAGCATCTTTTTATTTGTACGTTAAGCTTTTAATTTACACAGCGCATACATAAATCACAGCATGAATTATGAATTATACAGTGCTGTTTTGATATTGTTGTCTTTGCCAACCAATTAAAAAGTCTAAAATCTTCACCCCGGAAGCTTTCATTTCCCAGCATTTTTTTCCATAACCAAAAAAATAAATAAAATAATATTAATAACCACATTTTAAAAAAAAAATCACCCATAACCAAACCGCTCTCCGTAGGGCGGTCTACCTTTAGACCAAACTGCACCCCCGTGGGACAGTCTACCTTCAGACAAACCAGCCCCCCGGGAGGGCGGTCTACATTTTTTTTTCTTTTTGGATCTGAATCTAAAAATGAGAAATAAAATAACAAAATAAAACCGTTAGATTTAATCTTTATTATTTTCTTTATGCACATACAAAACATTACAACATCTCAAATTTGATTTTACCAATATCAAGAGCTTGCAAAATAATCCCCCGTGGGGCGATTTGCTACAGTAACGGGTTTTTTTTTTTGATCTGAATCTAAAAATGAGAAATAAAATAGCAAACAAAAATGTTCAATCTTACTTACTTATGTCCTCAAAAAAAATTTCAATATCTTAAAATATATCATTTTTTTTCAATCTTACTTAATAACATCATTTAAAAAAATATATCATTAATTACTTAAAAAATTGCATTAAAATGATTTGAATTGAAAGTTATAAGACTACCGTTTTATTGTATGTATATATTATATATAGATTCAACATTATAACATGAAAGACTTTGTAGTATAGTGGTTAGAGTGTATGACTCTCACCCAAGGGACGCGGGTTCAAGCCCCAGTGGTGACAAAAATATTTTTTCGCGGTTCACAAGTAAGAAATGGACCAAGGGCCGGAAGCATTGTTTTTTTAAAAAAAAAAAAAACTTTAAACGGCCATAACTTTGACTAGGAAAGTCGAATTGGCGTGTACGACCCCAATTCGAAAAGAGGGGGAGAAGACGGTGGGGACCGGCACCTCGGAGTGCAATCCCAGATATCTGACTAATCAGAATCGCCAAAAAACGTCGTTTAGTGCCTCAAAAATTAAGTTTAAGATTTTTAGTGTCTCAATTGAATTTTCTTATGTTGAAAAATACTTTTCAGCACCGAGAAATGCACCAGCAGCAAGTGCAATCGTCACAGGAGAAGTCTCATACAAGCATTTTGTCTTCTGGTTCGATTTCAAGGACTGGAAGGTACGTACTCTAGCAAACCAAATTTATGAACTTAATTTTCTGTAATTATAATATAGTTTACTGGTTCCGTTGATCCTAAGAAGCGTAAGCGTCTCTTTGCAAATTAGTAGTAGTCTAGATAGGAACATTATATGGAATATATCACCTGATTTTGTCTTGAAAAGGTAAAGCATGTTTAGATAATTAGGTTCGTGTGTTGGTTTGAGTATCAGAGATATGCTTGTTTTGTTTAAATTTCAATCTCTGTATATATATGTTTACATCCAATGATTGTTAAATTCTGTTGAAAACAGTAATCGAATGTACTTCGATTTGCATAGTCGTCTGCAGCAGCTTTAGATTTGGGCCGATTAGATTAGCGAAAATATTAGATTATCACTTTTTATTTTTATTTTTATAAGAGTAAATAAATTTTAAAAAAAACAAGGTTTAGAATTTATTCATATTAATGTATCTTTTTGCAAGCTCTTGATATCGGTAAAATCAAATTTGAGATGTTGTAATGTTTTGTATGTGCATAAAGAAAATAATAAAGATTAAATCTAACAATTTTATTTTGCTATTTTATTTCTCATTTTTAGATTCAGATCCAATAAAAAAAAATGTAGACCGCCCCCTCGGGGGGCGGATTGGTCTGAAGGTAGACCGCCCCACGGGGGGGCGAGTTGGTCTGAAGGTAGACCGCCCCAGGGGGGGCGGTTTTGGTCTAAAGGTAGACCACCCCACGGAGGGCGGTTTGGTTATGGGTGAATTTTTTTTTTTTAAATGTGGTTATTAATATTATTTTATTTATTTTTTTGGTTATGGAAAAAAATGCCGGTTTCATTTTCGTTAGTTTTTTTGCATGTTTCTTAAATCTTTTGTTCTCCTTGTAATCCACATTGTTTTCCCAAGAAAGAAAACAATATTCTCTCAATAATTTGCTCAATCTCTCTAATTATTTTGTTGCAAACGACTCTAGATAAGAGAAGATGAAAGTGTCCTACAAGTAGCTTCAAATTGCTAATTAAAGTAACTAATTCATAAACAAAAATTGTCATTCTGGTAAATTACATACGAACTAGCACACATGCATATTGACAATGGTTATATGAATTCTTAATAAAATATATCTTTTTGGTATGACCCGTGGATGGGCATGTACGACTTTAGCATACCCAGGGCCGGTCCTGAAGATATTAAGGTCCAGGGCGGAAAAAAAATTTGGGCCCTTAAATACACAATTTTTTTTATTGATATATCCAACAAATCATACAAAATAGGAGAATTTTTCTATTAATATGCCAATAGTTTATACAAAATAGCGGGACAAAACAAAAATCCCTCAAAATAAAACATATATAATAATTAACATACCCACACCATACTCCATACTCCTTGCTTCTTGCTTAATGGGAAGTATGCTTGGTACCAGTATACATGCCATCTATCTCTGTTTTTTTTTTAAACACTTTGAATACTGATATTAAGGAAAAGGATATTCTGTAGAAGACAGTGTCAAGGAGTACTGATGGTACATGTACAGAACTTGTAATGCTTGGGTTCGTATCAGAATGTGTAATAGCCTAAATTGATGAGTTATGGTGTCAAAACTTGTAATGCTTGGATTCATATCAGAACTTCCATATTTTATAACTGTCCCTTCTCAGAACTTTCATATTTTATATTATGATAAAACTTAATGATACATGTACAGAATAATTAGTCAAATAAAAATAAATGGACTTAAATTTGTACTTACAATTTTTATGCACATTGTTCATGTTGGGGTTTGCAGCAACAGTAGTATTAGAGTAAGGTTATTAAGATGTTGATCAATTAGTCATATCTTATAACTTATTTTACTCTTACCAAAAAAATGCTTCATCATGCAATAGAGTAGAGCTTATATGTTCACATTTTTATAAGAACGCTGGAGAAGGCATCTTTTAGCTGGTTGCTACTGTTCTTGAGTTTTTGTTCTCTTGTGCGCTGAGCCGTTGGAGATGAAGTTATTTCTTTCAAATGAGCATGGTGCAGGGGAGCTATGGAGAGGCTTTTGCAACGGTCTATGTGAACCAAGAGATTTAAAGAAAAGGAGTCGTTGTTATTGTTATTTTGGTTCCTTAGCAATAGAGAAGGAAATACGTGACACGCCGTGACGTGATGTGACAAATACGCCGTAATTTGGTCACGTGACGTGATCAAAATGGTGGCGGATTGTCACGTCACGCGTAGTCACGCTGTGACCATACGTGACGTGACGTGACATGTTGTGACGTAAATTAGTTACATCAATTCTTTTTATATTTTAATTTAAATTGTTGAAAATTTAGAAGAAAAAAAATGAAAATTTCTAAAATAACTAAATAATGTTGCAAATATTATTATTTTTTTAAGGAAAGACTGTTGAACATCTGACATTACTTTAAAAATTCAAATTACAAATTTTCATTAGACTAAACTAGAGAAAATAAAAATCAGTACTACATGAGTACCAATATCATTGAACCTACATTAAAAGAAAAATTTGAATACTCTATACATACCAAAAAAGTTGGATACTCTATGTTTTATACCGTGACGTGACGTTCTGTGACGTGACTAATCACGCCGTGATAAATTTCCTTCTCTACTTAGCATTAGCCGTAGACCAATTGAGTTCAAGCACGTGGCTGGAGCATCATTCTACCTTTTGTTTTGATTTGGCCGGGCCCCACTTGTAAGTTTAAATGAAGAGCAAAGAAGAATGCAATTCTGTCACGTTATTGCCAATGTATTAATGTGCTCGGCCCACATTGAACCTTGGCCCAATTAGTGCATTTCTTTTGCTTAGGTCAAAACCGTGAGAATACTTCCCAATTTCCCTGACTAAATGAGAATGCTCAATCCTCTCCATTTTGGCTTCCAATGAATACCTCCATTTATTTTATTCTTAATGATATTTTTTTAGGATCCACCAATCACCCAAAATTACCAATAAATAACATATTTGATTGACAACTTTTTTGAATACAACACCTTGCAAATACTAGATGGGCTCACGCTCTCTACCCTTACAATTACTCATGTTCTCTATCCTTGCAAATACTCAATTGTCTATCCTTGCAAATACTAAATGGAGTCCATGCTCTCTATCATGACAAATACTTGCTGCAAGTGGCAAATTCAAAACTTGTTGCAAGGGTGTTTGTTCCATGCACAGGCCCATGGAACAAGATAGGGAAAAGTTATTGCAAGGTTAGCCCATGTAATAAGTCTGAATTTGAGTATTTCCATAGAAGCTTGTTAAAGATCTTACATGAGTAGCCCATATAACTGGCATTTTTCGGGCTTGTTCCAAGGACAAGCTCATGCAACAACTGAAATTTTGCCCATGGAAAAAGCCAAAATTTTAGTAGTGCATGTGCATTCAAACCGGCCGGTATGGGCAAATATCTCTCTCAAAGATGCACAAACCAGATTTTAACATCATTGCTCCACATCTTGAACAACTGCTCATAGTGCAATTCACTCAAGCCAGAGACAAACTATTTTGGAGATGGAGCAGCTCAGGCTGTTACTCGGCCAAGTCATTCTACATCGCCATTATGGGAGGAGGGAAGATAGCATGGCACTTCATGCACACTTGGAATTGCATAATCGTCCCCTACGGTGAAGGTATTCGCATAACTGTTGTTACATGAAATTTTTTTGACACACGATGTTATGCTTACTAGAGGTATCAACTGTGATATGAGATGTGTAATATGTTCTAATTGTTTGCTGGAAAACGCACTTCACCTTCTTTTTGTGCCCATATGCCGTTTTAGTATGGCAACACCTGGCCATATCATTTGGATGTCAGATAATGGTAAGAGATAATTCAATTCAAGGGATATGAGATGCCTCATGGGAGGAAGCAAAGAGCCTGAGAAGAATGTTGATCATATGGAAGCAGAAGAACACAACCATCTTTAGGGGAGATCATATGCTGGCCTCTATCTTTGAAAATCATATTGATGAAGAGAGCAAATTATGGTTGAAGCACTGTTGATTGATATACAGGTGTCATTTCATCATTTAGTTAGATAGGGTGTTGGTTGTAACATGATGTACATGACTTGTATTCAAATTAGTATTCCTTGTGCCAAGTTTTAAAAAAAAAAAAACAGAGAGAGAGAGAGAGAAATGTTGAACCTTGAGGGGAAAAGAACAAGCATTTGATACGGCAAACACACTCAGTTTTCCCAAAATTGAGACAAACTTATTACGTCTATTCAACAAGACAACTAAAGAAAACATAAACAAACTGTCTTAAACTATATGCCCGGTTTAACTTAAGCACCAGTTATTTTACCAAACAGGGAAAAGTGGGCCAGTACCACCAGGCTTCCCAGCACCAGGGAGGCTGGAATAGAAGTAGATGTCATTAGACATCTCCCAACTCCAATCCTCCCGCCTTGACACTGTCATCGGGGCCCATCGGTTTATTCTCACATAGTGTTGTCTAATCCTGCCAGCGCCAACATAGCTTGTGATTATTGAGTAATTGCTCTCATGACCACCCCACGCCTTATCACCTGGGTCTGCTGTGTGGGTCCCATCTGGGTGGAAGTAGCGCCACATTGGTCGGCCTGTGTTCTTCCAGCTCGGATCAAGGTTTCGCCAGTACTCTGGGGCTGTCTGCAAATGGATGTGAAAAAAGACGCTATAATAAGCAATGCCCCTCTTTACCAGTAAAGAAGTAACGGGAAATTCTTTTAAGATAATTTCCAGTCTCCATATCAAAGGAGAAATATAAGACCCGATTATCTGATCCTGTTCAAATCATACAACCCTAACTATATATGACTTAATTAAGGAAAATATATTTTCTAAAAAATAGCAACTAAGAACAGACCCAAAACAGGTTATGACTTGTGCAACATTGGTCATTCCATGAAACTACTTGAGAACTTCTTCAAAATAAATGACTATCCAGAATATTTTGTGGCAAGTTATGAACAGAATTATGAAGCAACTTGAAGAAATTTTCAACAAGCACATGAAAATGAAGTAAATGACTAGTGGAACTGACCGCTTTAAAACGTAATTCCCAAACATGATCGCACAGGTCCTCCCTTGTTATGCGAACCTACAAAGTAGCATTCAATACATACATTATATTCAGTTACTTAATCATGCATAGAGGAAAATAAGAAAATCTAACCAATCTGAAAAGATGCAGTTTGCTTCAACAATATATTACAGTTTTGGACATACCCGTCAGTAATGGACAGGTCTAGTCAGTACTTAATTTACCAATACATCATGGCATATCAATTCTCATTTCTTCTAATAAAGCATTAGAGTAACTTAAGTACGTTGAGCAAAGCGTAATAGCTACTCTTTAGACACCTACATATCAGAATTGCTTCTTATAATTCCTTGCATTCCATTCTATGTGAATCAAGGGGCAAATAAGTAAATTTCATAAAAAACAACAACAATATTGACCAACTTAGATAAAGATAAAAAAAAAAACTACTTGTGCATCAAAAGAAAAATGAGTTCTTAGGTGGGTTAACTAGCCATGTTTACTACTCAGGCATTCATAAGACTTCAATACTTCCAAGTAAAGTTACTATAGGGTTAAAATAGCGGATCATGAAACAGCTAGAAAAATTAGGTAGCCTAGCCATAAATGTATGAATTAATCTATCTAAAGGAATAACAATACATACAGGCAGCATACCTCCAACATGTCTGCACCCAACTCAGCACCATTCCAAGATAAAACCTCGATTTGCACCCGAAATTCAAACCCAAAACCAGAACTTTAACGCAACAATTGGTCCTAGCAGTACACAATGTTTCGTGATGACCACATGTACTAGTTAAAATAAAATGTACTAGATAAATGACTGAAACAGTAATACTCACCCGTTTGCCATCCATGACAGAGAGAGAATAAGCCCTCAGCCGTGAAAGCCCCCTAATTTGTGAACACCGAGGAATGTGTGCCTTCTCTGTCCATAATTCTGATAACTTGTAATTAAAATATGAAATAAAAAAAATAAAGAAAAAAATGCAATTAAATGAAGATAAAAAGTTGCAACCGATAATTGAGTACTATCTCAAAGATATTTTCTTATCATCCAGATTATAATTGACTAATAACCTACTATTGTCATTTATCCAGAGT
>CAXKVW010001672.1:0-30088 GCA_964058825.1 Carex arenaria
TAGGTAAATGATTGTCTATAAGTATAGGCAATAAAAAATCATTTACCTACTTCATCTCATAAATTTTTGCAATTTTTAATCTGATGTGGTGATTTTTATTCTACTTTTAGAGATCTAGTCTAGCTTTTTATTTAGAAACTATTGGGCAATTTTTTTTTATTAATTGTTTCAAAACACTATGTTTGTCATACTATTCGCTCAAATTATTTCTTCTCAATTTAAGTGGGCACTCTCTCTCCTAGTTAGAAACTCTAAAATTTAATCTCTCTCTTTTATATAGAAGCTCTAAAAATTAAATTTTAGGAATATGAAGGTTTAAAATTTTCGAAAGGAGAGATAGCACAGTTGATTAAAAAAAATCATAGAGCTGTTATACTCAAATGTTGAGATTTTGATTTCTCCTCACAACTTCGTAGCTTCCGTAAAGATTTAATAAAAAAAAAGTTTAAACATTTTAGAGACTTTAATTTATACATAATAATTGACAGTTATTCAGAAAGTTTATTTCAGTTATTGGGATGAGGTATGCCAATTTATAAATAAATAATTGTCTACGGGATTTTTTTTTTTAAAAAAAATTATAGGTAAATGATATACGTATGGATTTGGACATTTCGTCTTTCACCACAACTAGGAGTTTTCTCAAAACAAGAATACCTTCGACAATGTACCTT
Source organism: Carex arenaria (assembly GCA_964058825.1). Lineage (NCBI taxonomy): Eukaryota > Viridiplantae > Streptophyta > Magnoliopsida > Poales > Cyperaceae > Carex > Carex arenaria. Next base: position 675 of record CAXKVW010001672.1, read on the forward strand.
GGCCCATTGGACTTTTACAAAAGAAAGCAAGTTCAATGTACTGGCCTATTAGGACGCATTCACTTTAAGAAAGATATAGCTAAAGCAAGACTATGCAGCATTCTTCTGTTGTTCTTGCCCCACTTTTCTTATTGTGTCATTTATCTGACTTGCTGTACAATAAGATACTTATATCATGACACACAAACATACAATGAAATATAGAAAAAAGGAAATACATAGTCAAATTCCCGCGGCGACTTGGCTCTTTCACCTATCACTAGATTTTCTTAGTATGAGTTAGATTCTTTGGCCCGACTGTCATATAACTAAAAACAAACTGAAATTCTGTATCCGGATCCCACTTAAAGTAACTATGATAAGCAGAACACCTCAAATAAAAAAAACAGATAAGCAGAACACCTCAAATAAAAAAAACAGATAAGCAGAACACCTAAATTAGATCCGCCACATATCATACCAGAGGAAAAGAAACAGACCAAACAATTAAATTAGATCCGCCACATATCTCCCCAAATCTTTTCCTCTCGTTTCCTTTCCTTCCTTGCTTCTGTTGTCCAATCTTCTTCACTGGAAAAAACGAGAAAAAAATACGAACTATGCTCGCCTCTCATGTCCTCCTCAGGTAGCGAAAGCAGCTCCAAAACCACCACTTCCATCTCTTCTCCTGTCTTTCCTCTTATAACTCAATTATCCCCTTCTGTGTACCTAGGCCTAGGCTTAGGGTTCTATCTCTTTATCCTCTCCCGATCCCCTCCCCTGAAACCCCTTTCTTCAGCCGTGAAGTTCGCCGATTCTGCAATTAAGGTACCAAAAGTGATTAAAACCCTGAATCCTACTTCCCCTTCTAGCCTCTTCTCCGCCTCAAAAGCTCTCATCAAAGGTTGCAAGGCTACCACCGAGATTCTCCCCCCGGCTGTGAAGAAACTCAAACCGGAGATCTCTTTCGGTCCTCTCAATTCGAAGAAGGTTAAGGCGCTCTTCAGTACTGCGAGTCTGCTTAGATATGCTGTTTCTCCAATGTCCTCTGATGGTTTCCTTGTGTTAAACCTCCTCAAATGCGGGTAAGTGGAAAAAATACCAGCTCTTACATGGGGACTTCATATCCTCGGAATTAACGCGTTTGAGTTAGATCAGAGCAGTCCGATTAAAATCTGCACGAGTATTAAAAGGCCTCTTGCATTACAGGTGTGAGTCAGATTGGTCTAAATTTTGATCGGACGGTCCGAAGCTAAACTCAAATGGCACGTTAATGCAGAGGATAAACACTAGTTACCTGGGTAGGTCATAATTTTTAATATATGGAACAAAATACAATATTAGTGACTATGATTAATTGAGAAATTGGAATAACGGGAAGGAGGTATGAATTTCGAGAGGGAATTACTTGGGATCTAGGAATAGAAAATAATGCTCACTTCCATTCAATTTTTGCTCTCCACATATATAATTTAAATTATCATTGGCGAAGCGCGACGCTTATCTAATAGTAGCAATATTAAAGAGATGCGTGGACGTGGACAATTTTTTTATCAATAGTAAGAAAATACTCACTGGCATGTAAGATCTGACCTCATTTTCTAATTTTGTCTGGTTCAAACATTATCTTTCCGGAGGCATGGATATATATATATATATATATATATATATATATATATAGATGGACTTGGCTAAGCCATGGTGCAAATGTGTTTGGTGAGCCATGGCACAATATCTACATTTTCAAAGTTCAAATAGCCGATCCGAACCGCTCAAAATGTTCTCCATATTGAAATGTGCTTGGAGACCAAATTTTACATTTTTTGGAATTTTTTTACTATTTATTAAGCCACTTTGAAAATCGCTGATCCGATGGTCCAGAAATTTTTACTGTTCACGTTGGATCAGCGATTTCAAAGTGGCTTAATAAATAGTAAAAAAATTCCAAAAAATGTAAAATTTGGTCTCCAAGCACATTTCAATATGGAGAACATTTTGAGCGGTTCGGATCGGCCATTTGAACTTTGGAAATGAAGATATGGCGTGGAGTACAAACGCATTTTACACCATGGCTCACCCTAGTCCATCTCTATATATATATAGAGGAGGGTTCCAATGCACCCAAAATTTCATGCTCCCATTTGCACCCATTTTTTTTATCTCTTTTATCTTCATTTTCAAAGTCCGAATAGTCGATCCGAACCGTTCAACACGATCATCATAATAAAATATACTTGGACACCAAATTTTATATTTTTTGGAATTTTTTTACTATTTTTTAAGATATGTACAAAATCACTTTATCGGATGGTCTAGAATCTCCTTAAAACAATGATTTTGTACCTATCTTAAAAAATAGTAAAAAAATTCCCAAAAAATATAAAATTTGATCTCCAAGCATATTTTATTATGATGATCATGTTGAACGGTTCGGATCGACTATTCGGACTTTCAAAATGAAGATAAAGGAAATAAAATTTTGAGTGCAAATGGGAGCATAGAATTTTGGGTGCATTGGAACCCTCCTCATATATATATATATATATATAATTAGTATTCTTCAGTGTAGAAAAACAATTTTCCATAAGACATCTGTCTCGTTTGTGTAAGTTTATCTTCTTTTACTTCTGATATCAGTGCATAGCACTTGCTACTAAAGGTATTAATTTAATTTCCACGAATTTGCATAGATGAACAGTGGGAAAACTTATTTGTGTTTATTTATTTTGTTTCTTGTATATGCTAGTACAGGTAACACTCTCGGTGAGGGGTTTACTTGGGTTTGTTTTTGTTGATTCTTTGGTCATGCAACTTCGGTCATGCAACTTTTGGAAATTTTGGAAAAATGATGCTATCAATTTAATTTATTATTTTAAAAAGTGGGCATTCTTGCTGCTCTCTCTTCTTCTTTTTTAAAAAAAGAAAGGTTAATTCATAATTTAATTGAATAATGTAAAATACCAAAATGTTGACAGGTACAAGGTCTCGAAGAATTTCACGAAGGTTCTAGAAGGATTTGTGGGCTTGCAAATCGATTCAACTATTAGTGCTGGTGTTGATGCATTGGGCTATATGGTAAAGACTGCGGGACTCATCAAGGAGGTAACTTTTTGGCTTGCCATTGGTTGGTGGGGTCAGGGGTCCAGTTCTAATTGCTGTCTTTTAGATACCAGAAGGCCTAGGCATGGGTTGTATTTATGTTACCAAAGAAGTCGGTTTTCTAACGAGGGGTTTTATGTTAATGAGGGATTTTCTAATGGTTTTTTAGGTGTGCTAAAAGAGAATGATATTATGGACAGGGAGTTTGAATTAGGATTAGGGTATTCAATTTCTCAATTGCTCTCCTTATCAGTACCAATACATGAGATCTTACCAGTAAGTTCAGTTTAGGTGATGTTGGAACTGTAATATATAGCGAGGTATTTTTCTTTTTCTCCTTTTTAACTTTCTGAAGAGAATTATGCCATCTGTCCTTTATGGTTGTTCCTAAATTAGAGAAATTGACAGTAGCCCTTGAAACAGAGGATACCACGCATTGTAGAGTTTATTCATCACTCAGTTTACTTTAAATGGAATTATGTAATTATACTGATAAAAAAAATTGTGAGTACTGTACACAAAAGGTTCTGAAATAAAATCAATCACTCAATTTGATATCAAATGGGATTATTAAGTAATTACATGAATCAAGTCTATAGATCTTAGCTCAACCATAAACTGTTTACTGTCACTGCCTATTGCTTGTCAAAACTTACAAGAAAGTACATTATCTTAATACTAGATGTCCTATCCCCACACTCGAAAGACAAGCACACTGAGGGAATGGTCTACATTAGTACATGTAGACACAAAAAATAGTTTACATATTTCTACAATAATCTATGTACTAGATAAGTTTATAATTTATTCTTTCCTTATCAAATAAAAAAAGCGAAAGTTCCCTCCGTGTGCCATTTGAGTGGGGTAAAAATGGAAAATTTTGTCACCTTTCTCTTCTTCTCTTCATTTCTCTTTTATGCGGTCCATGTACTACTTGTGTCGGGTGGCATGCGGTAATTATAACGGTGGTAGTTTATGTTGTTCATGCTGTTCATGCTGTTTATCTGCGCTAGCATGTCTGATGAGTCATGAACATCTTCATCTTCCTTCACCGGCACCTATTATGAGGAGATAAAACAAATTTGTTATACCCTTTAATGATAATCCATTTCTAAAAGCTTTTAGTTAGCTTTGTTTTGAGTACCTAGACTTAATTATTTCTCTGTTTTTTTATGTTGGACATTTTTACTTTTGAAACACAAAGGATAGTTCAAGTACCATTGGAGAGGTCCCGTCATCGTCATATGCTCCAGTACTGTATGACCTCCTCATTGGCTCCTCAAATTCATCGTTCTTTGCGAACCTACCACGTACCCGTGGCCGGCTATCAGCTAGGGTTTTCCTACATGCGTACTTCATTTTTATTTTCGAAAGTTAGTCTCAATACAAAGTCTCTTATAAAGTTTTATACATTTTCAGGCTAAAATTAACCTCGAAATAAGTTGTACGCTTGTAAAATGAGAAATATCGTAAGTATCCTACTCAATAGCAAAACAGTTGCATGTAATATACTTGTATATTTTCTTGTATATTTTCTTGCATGTAATATGCTTGTATATTTTCAAAAAGGGCTAATAAGAGAGAGAGAGAGAGAGAAGCCATTTATGGGATGGTATCTTGCAAATGGTTCTAGCTTTCAATAACTCTCATATAAATGAATTTTATTTGCATAGCCCTTGGAAATCCTCTGTTACCTTTATTTTTTTCTTGAAGTTCCTTTCATTTCTCTTCCGAATGTACCTATCAATCTTTGCTTTCCTTTCTTCTTGTGTGAGCCGGCCAACCTTGTAGCTTGAGCTCTCCTCCAATGCTGCGTTGGTAGGCTCAGTTGAAGCCAAAACTGGTGTGGCATTGCTTTCATTGCATCCTGACATTATATTTTGGCTCCCTCTTATGACCTGTTTTAGCATTTAACCAGTTAAGATTCCGACATAAATGTACTATATATGCACAGTGATAAACATGCATCTAATAAGAGCCTGACTACTATGATATCAATGTTATTTCGTATTCATTTTGTATGAAGTCAAGTGAAAAAATAATAATAAAAAAATAATAAAAAAAGAATGCATTAAAATTAAGTAATTAACTTAGAAACTTTCTTTTTTGACCGCTTGACTTGATACAAAAGGAATCCCAAAAATTATAAATTTTGCATGTACGTGCATCACTCGTAAGATAGATCGGTTTGAACGGTTTTGGATTCGTTGTTTGAAACATATTTGATGGATTTTGATGTCAACGTCACTACAGTTTAAATAACACTGATGTTATAGTTGCTAGACTCTCTAATTAAGCACGTAACCTTAATTACCTGAAGATCACTAGAGCTAAATATCCTTCTTAGCTGTTCTCGACCTTCATTGCCAAAAGGAGATATTATCCCTCCTAGCTCGGGGATTGTCATTCCATTGCTGGAGTTACCAGTATGAAAGAATCGTTGCCGGTCGATGTTGTTTTGCTGAATCATCGGTAGCGGGAACCCACCATCTATTCCCATGAGGCCGCCTTGCTGCTGTATCTGCATTGGTGCAACTTGAATCAGGTTAGGTTGGGGGCGCATCAGGATTAGGCGGTTGCTCATATCATCTGGGGCTTTTGTTTGGTTGTCTTCATCAGGTGAAAAATCGCTAGTGTTTAGTGATTGTGGGAGTAAGTTGTTAAAGTTGATGGAAGGATCAATTGACTGTTGTTGTTGTTGCTGCTGCTGCTGAGGCTGAGGTTGGGTGTCTAATAAGGCTTCTAAAGTATCGAGGTCAACGTTATCCATGGATGGGATGAAACTTTCGTAGGCGTCGTTGATCAAGTCATCAGTGGGAGGCATGACCTTAGTGGTGGTGGTGGAGGAGCCTGCCACATCAGTAGAGCTGACAGCTGGAGAGGGGTCACCAATGGGGAAGAGTGATCCGCCGCCACCATCATCACAAAAATCAATGAGATGTTGTGCAATGGGGCTTGAGATCATTTCGTCCTGTACATTTTTCACAAATATAAGGGATAGTATGTCAAGAGACAGAAAAGTTTCCATAGCTAGCAGTATAATTAGGTCTTCTTTCTCAATCGTTCTGCTATATATTTTAACAAATGCATAGTGATATATAACATGTCATGTACAACAGATGTTAAAGTGTATGGTGTGACAAAATGTCGAGGAATAAAGTTGAATTATGGGGCTGCATGGAATAAAGTAGATACCAAATATTTTGGTATAGGAGGGTTACTTACTACACTTAGCGAGTCCCTAGTTAGTGTAGGTAGTAAAGATTTGAATTGGTGGATGCACTAGGGAAGCTCAAACTAGGTATACTGGTTGACTTTGTTAAAGTACGTGTAGATGCTTTTGTTTTTGTCTCTAATTTTTCTAACATAATGTTCCTATAGTCTTTAAGCTTACATGTTATTTAATTTGCGATCTGCCAGGATATAATACAAATTTGCCTGATATCTTCAACATATTGTTAAGAATGATTCTTTTTTCTGGTGAAATAAATCGAGATAGGATACTTCATCAGGAAGAAAGAATAGCAATGGCATTATGGCCGTGACAAAATATTTTGCATATCAGATAATGAACCTAATTGAGGTACAGCCAAGCCCAAAATATTTGTATCATGAAAACTTTGTTGTTTAATTAGCCAATTACATGAACTTAGATGATTCATAATAGCGCTAACTCGGATTTTCTATTCGGTATTTGGATACTTTTCCCAATGCAATCTCTCTCTTGACCGGTTAATGGCTTTCGCTATTTCAACAATATGTTGAGTTATCGTCTTTGGGTTAGCTTGGGTTAACTGCTAACCCGACTATTCCGCCTTTTCATCTAAACACACATTATGCATTTGCATTTTACGTTTTAGCTCGTCCAATTTAATTTTTCTAATTCCGCCCTGTCAGTAAGAAAAAATATTTTACATCAAAATAAGATAATAATTCTGTTATATACAGTACAAAATGCTTCAAATTGCACTGCCATTGTCTAAATTTTAGAAGAATGGTAAAAAAGAAAAAACGAGGCAATTAAAAGAAAAGGTCATTTGGTCATGGAGAATAATTTTAGTCTTGGCATAAGCATTAGAGGATATGTACTCTAAACGTATACTTAAGCATAAACAAAGGTTAGATTCTCCAATAAAATGCCGTACTTGAAAGTGCAAAATGTGAAACCAAATCAGAAATTCTTGTCTTCTTCATTAATTTGTAATAAAGGGGGAATGTCATACGATCCTTTATCCAATAATTTATAAGTTTTTTTTAATATATATTATATAGTTAAATTGGTGGGGGTAATATATATAATGATTGTTGTGTAAGACTAATTACCTAATACAAAAGATTCTTTTACAAAAATAATAAAATAAAATACTACAAAGGGAAAAGATGAAGACGACTATATACATTTTGGAATTAGGGAGAAATAGAGCTAAGGTTTGAAGAAAACTTACAATGGACATCTCAGCCTCATCAGCTTGCTCTTGGCGCATTAGTTTCTCTTGCATTTTTGTTGCTCTTTGCTCCTGTCGCTCTGCCTCTCTTTATATAATTTCTTGGCTTTGCTTTATAGTTTTCTATCTCTTAAAGGAGTAGTCTCCTTAACTAGGACCATATTCTGGAGGTGGTAGTAATAAAAATACTTCTTCGTATGAGACTGAATTCATGATCCTACTCTATCTTCGATCCGGCTCTCTCTCCTTTTAAGAAGAAATAACATTACAGAAATGGCGTGTTCAAAAAGAAGGTGTCGTCGTGTCGATCATGTATATAGGAGCTACGCGGTGATTTAGTAAAAGTAGTTCATCCGCGTTGTATTTCTCTCATTAAATTGCTATTTATGGTTAAAAGGAGAGAGAGGGAAAAATATTTTGGAGTTTTAAATATTATTCACCATCATTATCTATACATTAATTGTGTATAGCTAATCCGTTAATTGATTAAATATTATAGAGGTACGTAGGTTATTGCACCATAATCTTTTGTATTGTGCTGACAATCTTCCTTTATTAAAATATAGTTAGAAAACTTACTTTAAATATTAATTTGTTGAGAGTTCTAACTTTAAACTTTGTATAATAAATAAATCTTAAAATGGAGAACGAATTATTATGAAGTCCATTTTCGTAAATAACAAACAAATTGTAGCAGTATTCCACTTTAGAAAGAATTAATGAAATGTTTTATGATTGTTTTATGGCGTCATCAAATTGATATAATTAGCTCATCCATTTTAGATTAGATGGTAATAAAATGCTCAAAATTGAATTTTTTTTTTTTAAAAAAAAAAGGAAAAACGAAGGCTCCTGCCATGACACAATTTGTGTGATGCTTTGCTGAATTAATGAAAGTTGTGCATTTTTTGGTAGCTTCAATTAATTTGATAGATCTATTATAGAAGAAAAAAAAAACTTTTAGTTCATACTTGCTAAACAAAACTTCAGATATTGGCATTATTTTGTTGAATGATTATGAAGCTTTCAAAAGGGTTGAGGATGAATTTTTTATCAAAGTAAATATTGATTCGTTGAGATTAGTATCATTATTATTATTATTATTATTATTTTGGTAATTTGCCCGTTGGCAGGTAGAACAGATGACTTTAGATAGAAGATGTTGTTGCATGTAAGTAAGCAGGATTAGAAATTTATTGTTTCATTTTTTTTACTATAAGTAGTGAATCTTTTAAGTATTTATGATCTCTAGTTTATTTTCCAATGAAAAATAGATACCTAATTTTGCGAGCCCATTTATCGGTGCAAAATTAGGATAAATTTTGTCCCAAGTTCCTATGTTATGGACAAATTTGTACATTTTGGTGAAAATGTATGTCTAAAATATGGATAGAGATCACCTGCCCCCAGTGAGACTGACAAGTGGGTCCAGACGGGTTTATAAATTTAAATATTGATTTTTAGTTTTGGTGTGGCCCGCGTTTCAGTGACTCAGGGGCAGGAAAATCCTGCCCCCTGGGGGGCAGAGAATTCAATCCCCTAAAATATAAATACAACAAAAAGTAGAAAATAAAAGAGCATTTGATTTGATGTGAGCAAAATATTTACAAAATATATACTTCAATCTTGCGATATGTATCCGGAGGCAACCAACCTGAAACTCTAAATTCGAGTGTGTTCGAATAGTCAAAAGAGTATTAAAAAATGGTATTATTCACATTAGTATATTAAATAGTGTAATAAAAGTATTAGTTTAAAAGATATGAAAGAAATACTAATTTTGTGTTATTTAAAATAATGTAAATGTTGTTGAGATTGTATTAATCGAATTATTAATTCAAAATGAACCCGTTATCTCGAAAACATATTTGGATAGTATCAAAGATAAATAATAACTCTGTTTTTTTTTTAATTTGTACTACTTTTATGCATTCAAACATATCTCTATGATATGTTTGGACATCAAAGAAAAAGTGTCAAATAATATTATTTGGATTAATAGTGTTATTTGAGTTAGTGTCTCAGAATAGTGTAAAATAAGCGTTAACCAAATAGGGTGAAAAAAGGGTTAATATTATGCTACTCAGAATAAAAAAAAATAACAGCAATTCACATGTACAAATATTTACAAACAACAATCTCGTGACATGTATTTCGAGTGTGTTTCGATAGTTAGAAGAGTAGTAAATGAATGGTATTATTCAGATTTGTATATATAAATAATGTAATGAAGTATTAGTTTAAAAAATATGAGAAAAATTCTAATAATTTTGTGTTATTCGAAATAATATAAATATTGCTATGATTGTATTAATTAAATTGTTGATTCAAAATAGATAAAAATAATAATTGAAATTAGTAATTTGTTCAAATGTCATGGGGAATAAAATTTGCACCAATTAATCCAGAAACAAATTAATTCACGCGCAAGGCATGTCGACATTCAATTTTCATGATAAAACATGATATTTTTATTTTTCACCATATTATAAAATTGTGAACACCATTTTCAAAATAGAGAATAAATTATAAGGCTATCCACTTGGCTATATACATCATTATTTACTAATGTATACTAGTATTGATTTATTAAAAATACTAATAATTTGAAACACGTTATTTAAAAACTACTTTTTAGATATTAGAGGTAACTAATTTTAAATAATAAAGTATAATTGTCACGGTAAAATTGAGGCACTAATTATGCATTTAAGCATATCTCCATGTTATGTTTAGAAATCAAAGAAATAGTGTAAAATAGTATTATTTGAATAAATATTGTTATTTGAGTCTGTGTGTGAGAATAGTGTAAGAAGATTGTAAATTAATTAGTGTAAGACGGAGTGTTAATATTGTGTTACTAAGAATAGTAAAATTATGTTTTGATTGTAATTCAAATAGTACTAATTCAAAGAGTGTGCTAACTCTACTTAATATTGTGTTACTTAGAATAGTAAAATTGTGTTTCGATTGTAAATTAAAAATAATACTAATTCAAAGAGTGTGCTCACTCTCTTAGGTAATGAAAAATGTGTTAGAATTGCACATCTAATTAAAATGAGCTGTATTACTATCTCGAATTAGAGTTATTCTCGTGCATTTAAATATATACAGAATGATCCGCATCACAAGTAAACAATAGGGATGCTGCTATGACATTATTCTCAAGTTCAACACCGATCTTACAACTTTGTAATCAATATCTCTCTAAAAAATAAATGCAGATATTAATTAGCCTTGAAAAACAAAACAACAAAAACGGCGAGACTAACAAGAAGTGAATTAAAATGATCTAGCTATGAGCAGCAACATCAACTTAAACAACAATTTATTTTGTTGACAAAATATCAAACACTCAAGTAGATCAACAAATTAAATTTATAACATTAGCACTTCTATGTAGATTATAGTCTTAACTTTAACAAGACTTTGGCAGAATTTTATTACTATAATCTTAACTTTTCAAAGCACCTAAATCAACGCAGTAAAAATATTTATATAAGCATAACATATGATATATTAATTAATTTAAGTGATTATTGGTCATAGTTAATTCATGAAATCCTTAGCCTAAATTATAAAAATTAGCCATTACACAGAGCTAAAAAGAGTCATGGAATAATTTCCTTGGTTACATCTTGAGTTGTTTGGGCATATCATTTGGGGTTAGGCTTTGAATTTATGGTCTATAGGTAGTTCAATTAAATATGATGTAAGTTATTTAGTTGTAAATTTAAGGATGATACATCTGCAAAATCAACAAACATCAATTAAGATTTTGAAGTGTCTAACACTTGTTCCCCAAAAAGTGCTTTTGGAATAAAGCTTGAAATCTTTTCTTACAAAGATGAAGATAATCTCCTTATCTTGCAGTAGTAGATTCTTCGATCAATTCATTCCGGGGCAATATATCTTGAAAAATATATCCTCCGAACTAACATTTGGTATAGAGGAAATAATTGAATCTCAGATTAAAATTAGTTATTGCCAAAAGGACAAATAAAAAAACTCTTTCATTAATAAACAAAAATAATTAACCTGAATAAGAAGTTATGGTAAATACTAAATGGTATATCAAAGAAGCGGTGCTAGCTTAATTATGACATGAACAGAGTAACATATCATGATTGATTGTGCTTCAAAGGCGCCATATATCGGGAGGCAAAATATATACAAAATATATACTTCAATCTTGCGACATGTATCCGGAGGCAACCAACATGAAGCTCTAAATTCGAGTGTGTTCGAATAGTCAAAAGAGTATTAAAAAATGGTATTATTCACATTAGTATATTAAATAGTGTAATAAAAGTATTAGTTTAAAAGATATGAAAGAAATACTAATTTTGTGTTATTTAAAATAATGTAAATGTTGTTGAGATTGTATTAATCGAATTATTAATTCAAAATGAACCCGCTATCTCGAAAACATATTTGGATAGTATCAAAGATAAATAATAACTATGTTTTTTTTTTTTTTTTAATTTGTACTATTTTTATGCATTCAAACATATCTCTATGATATGTTTGGACATCAAAGAAAAGGAACAGGAGGGTGTCCGATGCCCATCGGACCAAAACAGTGTTCGATGGGTATTTCTACCGTCCGATTCACTTCAAGATCTGTGCGCATCACTTTAATATCCGTGCTGTTTGCTTTAATATCCGTGCACACAGATCTTAAAGTTGATCGGACGGTAGAAACCACCCATCGAACACTGTTTTGGTCCGATGGGCATCGGACACCCCCCTGTTCCCAAAGAAAAAGTGTAAAATAATATTATTTGAATTAATAGTGTTATTTGAGTTAGTGCCTGAGAATAATGTAAAATGTGTTATTTGAGTTAGTGCCTGTGAATAATGTAAAATGAGCGTTAACCAAATAGGGTGAAAAAAGGGTTAATATTATGCTACTCAGAATAAAAAAATAAATAGCAATTCACATGTACAAATATTTACAAACAACAATCTCGTGACATGTATTTGAAGGCAACCAATCAGATTTCGAGTGTGTTTTGATAGTCAGAAGTGTAGTAAATGAATGGTATTATTCAGATTTGTATATATATAAAAATAATGTAATGAAGTATTAGTTAAAAAAATATGAGAAAAAATACTAATGATTTTGTGTTATTCGAAATAGTATAAATTTGTTAAGATTGTATTAATCAAATTGTTGATTCAAAATGGTTAAAAATAATAATTAAAATTAGTAATTTGTTCAAATGTCATGGGGATTAAAATTTGCACCAATTAATCCAGAAACAAATTAATTCACGTGCAAGGCATGTCGACATTCAATTTTCATGATAAAACATGATATTTTAATTTTTAACCATATTATAAAATTGTGAACACCATTTTCAAAATAGAGAATAAATTATAAGGCTATCCACTTGGCTATATACACCATTATTTACTAATGTACACTAGTATTTTGAGTAAAGGTTGGAGGTTAAGCCAACTAATTATTTAATATTCACAAGATACTCTTCATTTTAAGTTTCAAGCCTGCGACCTTCCACACAAAAAGCATTGTATTTACCACTAATGTACACTAGTATTGATTTATTAAAAATACTAATCATTTGAAACACGTTATTTAAAAATTACTCTTTAGATATTGGAGGTAACTAATTTTAAATAATGAAGTATAATTGTCACAGTAAAATTGAGGCACAATTTTATGGTCTATAGGTGGTTCAATTAAATATGATGTAAGTTATTTAGTTGTAAATTTAAGGATGCTGGCTTGAATACATCTGCAAAATCAAAACACATTAATGAAGATTTTTAAGTGTCTAACACTTGTTCCCCAAAAAGTGCTTTTGGAATAAAGCTTGAAATCTCTTCTTACAAAGATGAAGATAATTTCCTTATCTTGCAGTAATAGATTCTTCGATTTCATTCCGGAGCAATATAGCTTGAAAAATATATCCTCAGAACTAACATTTGGTATAGAGAAAGTAATTGAATCTCATGTTAAAATTAGCTATTGCCAAAAGGACAAATTAAAAAAAAAATCTTTCATTAATAAACAAAAATAATTAATCTGAATAAGAAGTTATGGTAAATACTAAATGGTATATCAAAGAAGCAGTGCTAGCTTATGACATGAATAGAGTAACATATCATGACTGATTGTTGTTCAAAGTAGCCATATTATTTTGCTTGTCCCTTAATATATATTTTCTTTGTAGGAAGGTTACAATTACTAATATATGTGCTTATATGTGTCTCTGTCATTATTATAAAGCAAAAAGAGTGAGGCTATGGTAATATGTATATTACGAATCAATTCATGCTATGGATTCACATTTTTATTTTCAAAGTTCAAGCAATCGATTCGAACTATTAAATGTGATATTTATATGAAAATGTACTTGTAAATCAAAAAAATTATTTTTTAGAATTTATTTACTATTTTTAAGATAAGTAGAAAATCTCTTGATAAAAAAATTATGAAGCGATTTTCTACTTATCTAAAAAATAGTAAAAAAAATCTAAAAATATTTAAAATTTGATTTCCAAGTATATTTTTATATGCACATTATATTTAACCGTTCAGATCAAAGGTTTAAAATTTAAAAATAGAGATATAAATTCATAGCACAGATCAACCCGTAATATGCATATTATCATAACCTCATTCAAATAAAAAAAAAAAAAAGATAAATAAGAATCCACCAGATGTTGACAGGGATTCTAATGCTAACCTAAAGGGTTGACAACCAACATCTTGTGTCATTTGTCTAGCTTTGCTTGTCTTGCTGCCAATTTCCGAAGGCCAATTGCCCTATTTTACAAGGGAATAGAGCTATTTAGGGCTAGTGATTCTAAGGTTGTGGCCTTAAAGGAAAAGGTTTGGGACAGTGGCAAACTGGCAACCCTTTAAGGGATTGATGGGCATTAGTACCCTCTATCAAGTGCCAAGGGCTTTAGTTCCATATGCTTTCCCAGTACACTTTGCTTTTTAGTTCTATAAACAATTTTTAGTGTTAGAATGGTTTGAGAAAATTAGTATTGCTTGATTTTGAAACTGACACCATATTTGATTGGAACATCCAAGTTATATTAGCGTAACTTCTTATACAAAGTCATGAGACCATATAATACTCTTGTTAATTTGGTTGATCAAGAGAATAAGAAGACGGTAGCATTTATGTTGTTGTTTTTTTAGATAAAAAGATTGAGGTCCAATCTACTGACTTCTATTTAATTTTATTTATAAAGAATCTTTCATCCGAGTTTCAAATTCACCACCTCCCACACGGAGGGTGTTTCCCTTTATACTAGATAAAAAACTAGTTCTTAGCATTTATGTTGTTGTATTAAAACATATAAATAACAATGATGATGATGATGATGATGATAATAATAATAATAATAATAAACATATAAAAATAATAAATATTGATAATATTATTGAAAAACGAAAATCATGATGATGATAATGGCACAATAATAACAATATATTTTTTTATTATTATTATTATTATTATTATTATTATTATTATTATTATTATTATTATTATTATTATTATTATTATTATTTTGGTATGAGTTGAGGATCCCACCTAATAATAACTTGAGAAATAACTTATTCATCTATATGTACATTGATGTTGAAGAAAATTGTGTGCAGTTGCCAAGCGATTAATTGTGTTGCGTTTCTCTTAATCAAATATTTTATGACTAATTAGCTTTCATATCTTAATGCATATTAAATACTCATAATTTAGCCAAAAATATATTATTTACATACTTGAGAATAGATTATGTACCTCTGTTATCTAACCAAGGACCATAAATTAGACATCTGAATTAACAATCTTTTTCAACATCTTGAGATCATAATAATCATCTGATTGTTATTTTTGGTTTTCTTTAATCAAGTAATGTATTTGAAAAATTCACTATCTGCTTAATGATACCAACAAGAATAAAGAGGAGGATTTAAATGTGTCTATTTTCTGTGCTTCCATCACGTCTTCAATTTTTAATTTTCTAATAAAAAAATTCTAAACTTATATGTCAAAATGAAGCTGTTAAAAGTGATCTATATTATTTTCTTTATATGCACATAAAAATATTATTTTTCAGTTTTACTTTTATATGAATTAATAAATTAAAAAATCAAGCATTTTGCAAGCTCTTGATAACAAATAAAATAAAATTGAAATGTCATAATCTTTTACACAATCAATAAAAAATGATATAAATTATATATAACAGTTTTATTGTGACATCTATATTTTAAATTTAAAGTTATTAAAGTTTTAAAAATGGAGACACAATAATAGAGGTATTTAAATCCTCTTTAATAATAAAATATCAACTATTCACTGTATATATATTTGTTAAGCATTCGCAGTGCAAAATTTTAAAAAACTTTAGATATTTATAAAATTTAGAGCTCTTAAAATCCATCATTTGGTTAGAGAGAATAAAAAACAATAAAATAATTGCTATTCACTATTTTCTATTGCAAAGCATTTACAATGAAAAAGAATTAGTCAATTTTATATGGACAACTGAATTTTTTTTTTCTAATGTCTAAATGCAAAAAAGCTTGTAAAGTTTTAATTTTATATATAGATCACGAAATCGTTAAAAATTAAAGTTTGAATAAATGTAATACGACTCTAACAAATCTGTCAAATTAATTAATCGTATAATTGATCAAATTTGGCAGAAAGATTAATCAATTTTGCGGTTGCTTAATCTATATTTTGACTCCGTGAACAAGGAATAAGAGTCTTATTCCTCATTTCTGCTCCAATCAAATAACACATACAAGTTGCTAGTTCTAGATTGAGACATATTTATGATTGAAATATATTTTTATTCTCCACATTGAACCAACTTGTGCCGCATCGACCGGCTACAATTATCATTATTCCACATTTTGTGTTTATAAAAATTCGATGTCTTCCAAGAGTGGTAAAATTCACATATCATTTGCTGTAGAATATCTAAACAATTGCATCTCAAGACAAAACTGCTTGCATTATGCAATAATAATTCTTTGAAGTAAAACATGAGGATCAAATCCACAAATTTTTATTAATAAATTATTTGGAAATAATGAGGCTATGATATCTTGCAAAGCGTGGATCGATCTATGTTATATATTTATATTTATGTTTTCTGAACTGATCAATATGATCTCATAAAAGTGTATTTGGAAATCAAATTTACATTTTTTTAAATTTATTTACTATTTTTTAAATAAGTAGAAAATCACTACTTTCAAATAGTTCAAAATCTTTAAATTAGGTAATTTTTTTACTTATCTGAAAATATAATAAAGATATTCTAAAAAAATATATATAATTCGACCTCCAAATACATTTTTATATAAATTTCATTTTGAACAGTTCAAATTAATTGTTTAAACTTTATAAACAAATATATCAATCCGTAACACGGACTGTCCCACGCTTTGCAAATTACCCTAACCTCACTCATTTGAAAATACAAAATATCACACTTAAGTGATAAAAACAAAAAAGATCACCCTCGCAATAATTTGATCCACATCCTTATATATATGCTGTTGTCTATGAATCTGATATGTTCTGTGTGGAGTTTTGATTCTATATTCGATCAAGCAACATGCATGAATTCTCTTTTTTAGTCAACAGCAGCATATGAAAAGAGTGTCTTCCTTAGGAATGCATTGTGAGATAATTATCATGTTAAAAATTAAAGGTGACAAAATTTGATAAAAATTAAAATTTTTTTTTGTCTAATTTGATGTAATCTAAATCTGACTTGATTTGATACTTTTGAACTCGATCCGATCCGTTCAAAATTCAAAATTTGCCCTACCAAGTTTTCAAAAAAAAAAAAAAAATTCAAAATTTGAGACATGAAGCCGGACTGTAAAAAAAAGCATCCAAAATATCCGAAATTCAAGATGATAAATGCCTTAATTAATCCTACCTCAACTTCGAACGATCCGGGACCCGAAATGATTCGAATACCCGACCCGAATCTAATCCCAGACAAGCCAAACTTGATCCAATAAGGACCTGATATAAATGATGTACATAAGAGTTTATGCCTGAATGGTATTTCATATCTAATATATTGAACAATATATTTAGACCTCTTGAAAAAGTATATTTATTAATTGATCCATATCTTGGCATAAAAGACAAATACTTTTAATACTCGAAATCACGATATATAAAGAAACCCCTGTATCAAAATAGAAATTACTAAATAATATAATATAATAAAAATTACTAAACACCTATATTGAAATTATTTGAAACCAACGCCAAATATAAACACCTATACCGAAATCATCTAAAACAAAGCGATACTTAACAGAAATTACTAATTAATATAATATAACTTATTTTGTTATTACACAAGCACCAAAATAGAAATTACTAAATAATATAATATAATAGAAATTACTAAACACCCGTACCGAAATTACTAGAAACCACGATATATAAAGAAACACCTATACCAAAATCATCTAAAACAAGGCTTAATATATAGAAATTATTAAATAATATAATAGAACTTTTATTGTAATTAAACACCTGTAACGAAATAGAAACTACTAAACACTTGTACCGAAATTACTGAAAACCACAATATATAAAGAAACACATGTACCAAAATCATCTAAAATAAGGCGATACTTAAGAGAAATTACTAAATAATATAATATAACTTATATTGTTATTAAAAAAATAAACTGAGATAGAATTACTAAAGAATATACTTAAGAGTTAATACCAAAATAGAAATTAAACACTGGTATTGAAATTACTCAAAATTAACCATGATATATAAATAGACACATGTACCAAAATCATCTAAGGCAAGGCGATACTTAATAGAAATTACTAACTAATATAATAGAACTTATATTGCTATTAGACACATATATGATATATCTAAATAGAAATTACTAAATAATATACGTAAGAGTTAATACTGAAAGAGAAATGACCAAATAATATACATAAGAGTTTATATCGTAATAGAAATTACTAAATAATACAAGAGTAGAACTAGGGTGCTCCTAAGTTCACCAAACCTCTTGTGAACTTGACTCTAAAATATATTGAATTGATTTTAAACGATGAATCCAAACCGTTAAAACCCTTCTACCTAATCAGTGATGCGTCTACATGTGAAAATTTTAAAGTTTCGAATTAATTTCCTATAGAGTCAAGTGGTCAAAAGTTTAAAGTTTATAAATTAATTTTAATGCATTCATTTTTTGGACTCCTTTAACCACTTGACTCTATATTAAATTAATTTGAAACTTTAAAATTTTCACATGTAGACCCATCAATCATTAGGTAGAATGATTTCAACGGTTTGAATTCATCATTTAAAGTCGATTCGACATATTTTAGAGTTAAGTTCACAAGAGATTGAGTGAAGTCTCTTGGGTGAACTTAGGAGCACCCTAGTTCTACTCATAATACAATATAATAGAAATTACTAAATCATCTAAAGAATCACCTATGCTGAAATAATCTAAAACAAGACGATACTTAATAGAAATTACTAAATAATATAATAGAACTTATTTGATTATTATTAGACAATTCAACACCAAACAAATGAATGTCTTCTCAAATTGGGAGGAGGTCCTCTTTAAAAAGTAACCGTTTCATAAGCTCTCTATATGTGTGTGTCATATATATATTAGAAAGAGATTGATATCAAGTTATCTAACAGTCTAATATTTACAAAAAAGTTATAATTAGATTTTGAATCTGCAACTTCATAAATTGAAAACATTATCTTTATTACTAGACTAAAGAGTAAAGACTCATTCTTAACATGAAAATATATTTGTTGAATTTATTAATTGGTACACCCGTTATGAAAATCCAAATACCAAAATCTGACCCGTTATGAAAGAGTGCAGACCCTTCATGAAGAGGTGCATTGATTTTTATATAAACCCTATTCTTATCTCTCTTCTATCAGAAGAAAAACGTATGAATAGTGATTGCCAAAATAGAGAGAAAAGATAGAGAGCACCAAGAAGCACTCTGTTAAGGCTTGAAGGTTTTAGGTCGTGGAAAACGCAGGGCTTCCAGCTTCGGCTTGTGATTCATTGCAGAACCAGTGATACTGTTATGCTCGCAAAATCTGTTTCCGCACGAAAATTAACAGAGTAATTTATTAATTAACAATATTCAACAACAATACATTGTTGGATCGATGCAATTTTTCTCTTTCCAACTAAATACTTTGTTGATCGAATTAGTTTGATCTGTTGGATTCCAAATAGTCATGATTGGTTAATGCTGAGACATCCGATTATGTTAAAAATTGATCCATACTCGACCCATTCATGACCCGAACAAATTCGATCCGAAGTTCCAAACCTGACAACTCAAAATATGCATTAGATCAAACATTCCGAAGCTCTAACCTGACAACATGAAAAAATAACCCAAAATCTTGGCCCACCCAAGAAGAACAACCTAAAGTCCAATTCAAACTTACCTAAATCCAAAATGAAAAATCTTTAAGATTTTTCAAGGCGGACGAAAATAGATTGAATAAGACCAAAATTGTACTACGCTATCTATATAAAATCCGAACTCACATACCATTTCAAATAGAGAACCGAAGACATTTAATTTGTATCGGAACAAATTCAATCTGATGTTTGATTAGAATAATTTAATTTGCATTAAAATTTATTGGGACAATTTTAAATTTTTTGCATATCAAGTGTATATGAATATTGATACGAATCAAACAGTTCCAACCAAATATTAAACTGAATTTGATCTGATATTCATCGACCACCCCACTCTCCTTAGATAGACCCAATCCAATCCAATACACATCTCAGGAAACAAATCTGCTGCGATTCTTTGGAATCGCAGGGTCTTTGCTTGTCTAAATAAAACCATTAATTTGTTTTGAGATTCGTACATAAAAATCAACAGCTTTGAAATTTGTGTATTTAAAAAAATAATTGATTTAATCTGAAAAAACAGGAAACCTGTAATTCCAAAGAATGGCAGCAGATTTATTTTCGAGATCTCAAACTGGACGAGCTAACCATAAGCACGCTGAAGGCTGAACAACAACAAAAATTACGCACATTCCTAGGTAGTCCGAATTCTCTGCATTGCCTCACCGTTTGAATTTGAATCCGGACCATCCAATCAAAATTCAGACCAATTCAGCTCAAGTCTGATATGAAAACAGTAAGTTACGTCATATGATATGAGTTCAGTAGTACGTACGCAATACTATACAGTAAATTGGTATAACCAACGAACATGCGGGAAAAAGCGTTACCCTTTTTGGGTACAGAGATGTAATACTTTTCTGGGGAAGGGAACATCAAGATATGGAGTAGAAAACACCGTACGATTCTGATTCGATTTCAATTGAGCAAATCGACACCAGCTGATTAAGGTTGTCTTTGGAAACGATTCGCATCACTTTTTTTTTCTTCTTTTCTTGAATTTGGCTAGATTTAATTGAAAAGAATTACCCGAGTTGGTGTCCCCCGGTAAAACCGGTTCGGATACAGTTCGGATAGTGGTAAAACCATATTCATATCCATATTTTTTTTTCCGGATACGGATATAGATTGGATCGGATATTTATTAAAAAATATATAAATATTATTAAAATATCAAAATTCATAATATTTATTTAATTATAATGGTGAATAATATAATTTTTTTCATAATATATATATTAAATTATATTATATATATATATATATATATATCTACTATTCGGATATAGATAATTAAAATTTAAAACCAAATTCGTATTTGTATCCGCACGGATATTCAGATATCCATATTTAATTTTCAAATACGGATCCGTATACGGTCAGATAATATCCGACCCCCCCCCCCCTCCACTCCAACCACCTCCACCCCAAAAAAAGAGAGGCGTTGACACATTTTTAGAGATGCTTCAATTTCAAGACCAATAACTATCCCCGTCCTTTTCCATATTCTTTGCCAAAGGCCGGAATTTGGATCACCTTAGATATCTAATATGGTCATATTAGATCCGAGCCGTTCAAGATATTCCCTCATGAATTTTAAAGCGACTCTGTAAATTTAAATAGGTTTGAATTCTTTTTTTTTTTTTTTTGAAAAACTGACAGAAGCTGTCAGGATATGTATATAAATCAAAGTTTATCAATACAAGCACATCAAAGAAGCTAAAGGCCTCACTCTGTTTGAAGTCTACAACATGAGAACCATCTACAACCCATCAAATTTAAAACAATAACAGATAAAATAGGGAAAATTGATTTTATGCCACTCCAAAACATGAAAATTAGGAAATTGCTACTCCAAAATATGAAATTAGTTATTTGCTACTCTAAAATCATTAAATTTATGAAATTGCCACAATTATACATCTAATATACATATTTGATTAAAATTATTCTGAAAAGTATTGTATAAAAAACGTATTTTAGTATTTTCAAAATTACCCTTCATCCCCTTCAAGTGAACAGATAAATTGAATGTTGCACAGCCGCTCTTGCAATGTTTGATTACTATTACAATAACTCAGTAGCCCTTTTGTTTTACATGTAACCTCACTTCTTCACTCTTGTGTTCGTGCTAAGAAGGTTTGTCTTACTCGTTCTCTCTCTTTTTATTTTTATTTTTTATTCTCGTGTTCCTATTGAGGTTCTGGGAGAGAACTGACGGGGCAGGCCCACTGTCAGTCTCAGAAAGGGATGAGAGAGGTAGCGTCTCTTTTTTGGTTGTAGGTCTTGAGTACTCTTGGCGCACGTGAGCTAACACGCGATTGAAATCGGTGCTCCCATGAGCTGTGCCCATCCTGGGAGAATTAGAGAGAGGACGTTGGGTATGAGGGATGAGCCTCTGATGGAGAAGGGGGAGGTAGATTTGAGCTGGTGCGGTGTGGTGTTCCTCCGAACATTTTATATAAGGGGAAGTTTGCACGGGGACTCTTCCGATGAGGATCTGCCGTGTCGCTTGGGGACTCTTCCGATGAGGATCAGGCGAAGGGGATGAAGGGTAATTTTAGAAATGCAAAAATACGTTTTTTATATAGTATTTTTTAGAATAATTTTAATCAAATATGTATATTAGATGTATAATTGTGGCAATTTTATAAATTTAATAATTTTAGAGTGGCAAATAACTAATTTTATGTTTTGGGGTGACAATTTTCTAATTTTCATGTTTTGGAGTGGCATAAAAATAATTTTCCCGATAAAATAATCTAACAAAACTTCAGCCATGCGCCCATCTCCTGTACCGCCACATTCACAATTACTCTGGCTGGCCTCCTCTCATTTCTGAAAATGACTGCGTTTCTTAATTTCCAAATGTTCCATGCCACACAAATAAACTTGACCGCCCATTCTCACTTTTTCATAGCCTTCATCTCTTTAATTCTCGTCCAGGATCTGCACCAAACTTCGGGAGAGGGGGGTGTACGATGCCCATCGGACCAGAACAGTGTTCGATGGGTGGTTTCTACCGTCCAATCTACTTCAAGATTTGTACGCACGGATATTAAAGCAAACAACACGGATATTAAAGTGATGCGCATAGATCTTGAAGTGAATCGGACGGTAGAACTACCCATTGAATACTGTTCTGGTCCGATGGGCATCGGACCCCCCCCTCTGTCGCTAACTTCTTGGACAGGTTTGAATTCTTAACCGGTTGAACTAAGAGTTAACCTTATCGTGTCTAGTACTACAGTACTACAGATGATGATCACTCCAAAATTCACCGACTCTTAAAAGTTTGCAGATCAAAGAAAGTGCCGTTATGTAGGCCTATTATGGGATAAACTCGGACCATTAGGTAACTACATCATCATATGAGAACTGGGTTGATACAAAAACTAGTAGCTCGTGGGTCATTTGAGATTGGTCTATAAAAAATTGTAATTAGCTCGTTATTAGTTTGTTTAAGCTTGATCCTGTGAGGTTTGTGCTGGCTTGATTCATTTCTCATCTCGTTACAAGAAATAAAGCTATTTTCAACTCTTTTACTACCTCTATTTGTGTCCAGAGAAATGAAAGCTTATTGGAAAAAGGAAAATGAAATTATTTTTCAAATTTATGAAAATCTTTAATCTATGCATGAGTCACGGTACGAACAAGTTAAATGCTCAACTCGGCTCAACAAAAAGTGGACTCGACTCTAGCTCATTCTAATATGAGCTGAGTTTAAACTTTAACTAGGTCAGTTGGGCTCGACTTAAAAGCCCAACTTACAAGTTCGCAGAGCAAAGAAAGGATCATAATGTAGACCTATTATGGGCCAAACTCGGAGACATTAGGCCTATTATAACTGAATAGCACCTAGGCTCAGGCTTGAATTTAGCTAGTCCTGAGATTTTTCTGTTGAGATGGTTATTAGATCTTGGGCTTCTCTTCATTTTATGGGCCTCATTTTTCAGCAAGAACTAATATTGAGAGATATCAAAGATCACATAAAAGGATTTGAAATAAAACTCGTATTATATTATAGTTTGCTTTTTAGCAATTTTTTAAGAACTTATAAACTTTGATAATTGAAGAGAAGTAGAAATGAAATGGTATTGTATTGATTGTATCTTTGATTACAACTATGCTCTATATATAGAGTTTTATCTAATTATAATTATGCCACTAACAACTTTTTTAACAGCTCTAACAATATTTCTAACATTCTATTAACACTTCACTAATTGTAACTAACTATATGTTCGGCAAAGGTGTGGATTAAAATGAAAAAAAAAATGATTTTATATAATACTATTAAAACCTATTAAAAATAAGAGAAAAGTATGTTTTGTGATATAGGCTATTTTTTTTGTTCAAACAGCCCCTTCAACTTATTCAAGTTGGTTCTAAGAAGCCCTCCCTTCACTTAACCACAAGTACACTCTAGTATAGTCGCAATGTATCGTGAAATATTGTAAAAGAAGAGGTTCGAATTGTGTTAAGCGATTCAAATTGACTGTTTGAATTTTGTAAACATAAATAAAGATGTGAAATATGATTGGAGCACAAAACTTAATGGTGCATTTTAACTCTTCTTTTATGATCAACTATTTATACTGTAAATAAAAATAGTAATGCAATGTACGTGCATATGCATAAAATGCATAGTAAGATAGTCTCGAAATTTTTAAAAATACTGTCATAAAAAATCAAAATATCATTGAATTCTGAAAATTCGAAATTATGTATGTCTACTATTTGTCGTTGCGGATATCAAGAATGAGTCCCTATTTATCATTGCTGGTTCATTCTTGATGTTCACTTAATTAAAAATAGATCTACAACAACAAATGGAGAATCCGTTCTTGAAGTCTGCAGTGACCAATGACTAAGATGCTAATTCTGAAATTTCTAGAATTTAGAGTTTTTTTTTAATGACAGTATTTTTAAAAATTCCAGAAGAGAGTATTATAAATTGAGTAGAACTAGGGTGCTCTTAAGTTCGCAAGTTTCTTTGTGAGCTCAACTCTAAAACCTATCAGATTAATTTCAAACAACGAATTCAAACTGTTGAAATCCTTCTACCTTAGGAGTGATGCGTCTACATATGAAAATTTTAAAGTTTCGAATTAATTCAGTATAATGTCAAGTGGTCAAAATTAGAAGGTTTATAAATTAATTTTAATGTATTTATTTTTTAGAAGCCTTTTGACTACTTGATTCTATAAATATTTTATTTCAAATTTTAAAATTTTCACATATAAACACATCACTTGTAAAATAGAAGAATTTTAACAGTTTGAATTCATCGTTGGAAGTCAATTTAACAAGTTTTAGAGTTGAGTTCACAAAAGAAACTTGATGAATAAAATTCGCAACTAAAATTCGCAAGCCACCAACGAATTCATGCCACGCGAGGGGGCTCGACAAATCTGAACCGTCCAAACCCTACAAATTTTGATTTCCGTTTTTCGGCGATAGAGTTGGAGCGAGAAAGAGAGAGCCGACGGTGGGAAGTGGAAAACTAAACCCTAGAACCAAACCCCTTTCTTCTCTCCTCTCCTCCTCTAAACGCGCGGTAGAAATCGAGGCGGGAATCCTTAATCGTCTTCGCC
The DNA here is from genome assembly GCA_964058825.1 of Carex arenaria. Taxonomy (NCBI): domain Eukaryota; kingdom Viridiplantae; phylum Streptophyta; class Magnoliopsida; order Poales; family Cyperaceae; genus Carex; species Carex arenaria. The sequence continues at coordinate 26,273 of CAXKVW010001672.1, forward strand.
ATGATCTGCGCAAGTGAGTTTGTCCTCCTTTGTTTACCATCCTTCGTAACACAAACCCTAAGTATGAAATCTCCTGCTCTCTGAGGGGTATTTGATTTTTTGTGATTGTTTTTGTTATTTGGGCAGTATCTGGCGAAGCGCCAGAGGATCCGGTGGTGTCGAAGAAATCGGGACATCTCTTTGAACGACGCCTGATTGAGCGCTTTATTCAGGTTCGTTTTCACAGTTTTTTATCCCTCCCCTCAGCAAAACTGTAGAACTGTAGGTGTCCATCTTCTGCTGAAATTTATTTTTTAAAAACTTTTATTGAAATTATTCGGTTAGTTGGCCCTTCCCATGTAGTTCTATTAAGTATCTTTAATTTCAATAGAAATTTGTCACTTTAAGGAAATTTTGGAATGGAAAGCTTGGGTATGCAGTGAAGGTTTCGGAGAATTTGAGCTTTAAAATTTCTGATTCTGTCATAAAAAAAGGCAAGCTGTTAGGATGAGCTGGGATGATCTGATAAAGGAACTGCAAATGATTAGGACTGGTTCAGAGGACCTCCATTGTTCCCCAGATATGGTGTTACTTGGCTAGTGTTTGAATATATGACAATATAATGTTTATAATTTTTTTCTGTAGTAAGTACTGCGATACAAGTCTCAAATCGCATATCTATGTTATTTGCAATGTTCTATAGTCTTTAAGGTATTATGTATGAAAATTAGACAACTGTTCTTGAGATGCCAGGATCATGGGAGATGTCCAGTTACCAAGGAGGAGCTCACCATGGATGATATAATACCTGTTAAGACCAATAAGGTATTGCTAACATTTTGATTCAAATGTATTATTTTTAATAACTTAGCAATTTTAGTAATTCAGCAATTTGTTGCTTTTTCTTAGAAGAGATGAACTACCATGAATTAAGTTTTTTTTTTCCCATTCGGTGGCTGTTTCATTTGATAGTAATAAACAATTGTGAACCACATGGCTTTTGCAATTGATTATTGTACAGAACATCGACATTTAGTGATTTTATTTGTTAGAACATTTTCTTTTGTACTGTTTGAATTGAAATATTGAATAACAAGCATTCTTCTCTGATTACACCACTGTGTTAGCTGTTTTCTATTAATTTTGTCATTTATGTAACTTGACTCAGAAACTCTTTGTTTCTCTTATTGTATCTATGTATAGATTGTGAAGCCAAGGCCATTGCAAGCTGCCAGTATTCCAGGACTTATGGGCATGTTTCAAAATGTAAGGAATGGTTTACTCATATAATATTAAAAATCATAGACCTAGCAAAGAATTCAGTATCAATGATCCTTGGCATCTATATTTGCTCATAAGTTGATAGTTATCTTTGAACTATTGCACCTTCTGCCCACATCAAGTTAGCAAACTGCAGTTTGCATGGCATTTGACAGTTTTAAATCCTTTCCTCGCCTGTCTCAGGCACTTAACATTTTTATAATATTATATTTACATTTACAATGTTTTTGCTCGTTCAACATACATGCAGTTTTTATCTATTTTTAGTTTTAAGTTCTTTTTTGTCATTGTTTTATGCAGGAATGGGATGCTCTGATGTTATCAAATTTGTCGTTGGAGCAGCAACTGCACACGGCAAAGCAAGAGCTAAGCCATGCTTTGTACCAGGTATCTTTCTTGGTTACCTGATTCTATTTTATCACAGAAAATATGATGGTCCAAGTTAAATATTATTACAGTTTTGTGAAACATTAGGATTGTTATCCAATTCTAGATACTAATAGTTTATCTGATATATATATTCTACAGCATGATGCGGCACTCAGAGTCATAGCAAGGCTAAAGAAAGAGAGGGATGAGGCAAGGTTACTTCTTTCACATGCTGAAAGACAACTTCCTGCAGCAACAGCACCTGCCTTGTCTAATGGAAAGAGAGGTACCTTCCTTTCTTGTTGGAATGATAACACTGGGGTCATGTATGTATAACCAGAAAAATATTTGGAGCAATGTTATATGCTCAGCATGATATTGTAATGTATAGTTTTGGGAAAAGTTTGAGCTCTTTCTACATGCTGCTTTGAAATATGTATCTCATATCTGGTAATTATACGAAAATAACTGAAAGCAACCCTCTCCTCTTCCTACCGTATAAGAGATAAACAGTGTGCTGTAGTGGTTATTTGGGGTCTCTTATTATGTACATGGGAAGGATGGTTAGAAAGAATGTATGCATGGGCGATTTTTAATTTTTTTCACAGATCTATCTAAAATTCTAAAATTTTGTGGTATCATATAAAATTTGATGAAATGTATTTTTTTGCATTGAATATCCTGAAGATTTTGTTTCCTTTCATTTACAGTTGCAGAGGATGAGGTGGGCCCTGATGGGAAGAGAATTCGGCCTGGAATTGATTCAGCTACAGTTGATGAGCTTGCAGAGTATAACAAGATGCTCTCTGCTCAGCGTAAGCAGCGTGAGGTAATGGTTCTTTTTAAAACTTTTACTATTTATTCCACTGATCACCTTAAATCAGCTTTTTTTTTTTTTTGTTCCTCTATTTTTTAGATTCCTGCAACTTTAGCACCGATAGATGCTCTGGAGAGTTACACACAGATTTCCAGTCATCCCCTCCACAAAACGAACAGGCCTGGCATTTTATCAATTGACATACATCCTTCAAAGGTCAGTTTTATATAATTTTCCTTAATTTTTAGGATATTTTTCTGTACATGTATTGATTTAAAATATGAATAATTTGATAAACAGGATATAATAGCAACTGGAGGTGTTGATACAAATGCTGTGATTTTCAATAGAGCTTCAGGGCAGATACTGTCAACACTGGCTGGTCACTCTAAGAAGGTTCTTTATTTGATACTTCTATTAATTTATATGATACGTTGGTAGGTCATTGTTTTTTATTTTTGCATTTATAACTTGATTATATCAACTCTTGTGCAGATTACGAGTTTGAAATTTGTTGGCCGGGATGAGCTTGTCATAACTGGATCAGCGGACAAGGTACACTAATGTTACAGATTTAATTACTCGTATAACTTTTGTAGTTACTGAACAGAAGGAAAATAAATGTTAAATAGTTAGATTAGTGTGTTTCTGTTAATTCTTATATTATTTTTCCACAGACAAAATTGCATGGTAGAATCTGAGTTGCAAGTCTATTCTGTGTTTAGTCAAATCACATAGCTAATACCTCAAATGTAGAGTGTAATTTGATTGAATTCTGACCAGATCTATTATTGTTAAAACCAATTGGAAACATGCATTTGAGCTACACCTGATTCCTACTTATTATGAAAAAAAAGGTTCTGGAGTTGGCAATTTGTTTAATTAGTCAACTTAATTGACTAATTACTGAGGAAAGTGATCTTTTTTCTTTTCTGTTTTTATTCCTTTTGCTTCTCTGGAATTTCTTTATTATTAGTTTTTTTTTTTGCTTCATCTGTATTGATATGTCTATTTAGAGTTTAATTTTATTTGTAAAAGATAAGTTATCATATATTAAAAGATTGGAATGCTTTTCATTGGGGAATCTCCTGTAATCCCTATCTGTTTTCATAAAAAAAAGTGGCTCTCTTTCTCTCTCTCAACACATACTCTCTCTTACTAAAGTTGGTATTACCCAACTGCTAAGATCTCACAAGTATTAAAACTGAAAATGACAGACATATTAAAGGTTTGAGAGAGAGAATGTAAAGTTGGATGTATAGATTACTTTTTTCTAACGGAACATGTATAGTATGTGATGTGTGATAAATGCTCGTCACCTGAATAAGCTTAGAACAATGTGTGCAGACTGTTCGACTATGGCAAGGAAC
>CAXKVW010001673.1:0-41080 GCA_964058825.1 Carex arenaria
ACCCTTTTTTAAAACCCTTAAAGAACCCCAGTTTGGTCAAACTAACCTGTGCAGTAGGCTGTTGTAGCCCATACATTTTGAATAATTGGGCGAACATTAACTTATTTTGGGCTTGATCTCTTAGCCTCTCGGCGCGCTCCTCGGCAATACGGTGATCTCGTTCTTGCACGATCGCGTCTACATGTGCCCTAGAGAAGGTCTCCTCCTGCACACCAGTATTTGTCAACACAGATGCCGAAGATGTTACTTTGTTCTGCCTCTCTCGGCTGGTTGTTGTTTGCACAGTTTGCTGCAGCAAGCTTCCAAATCCTACAACGCGACCATGGCTCGGTCCACCGATGGCTGTCATAAATAAGGTGCTGTCATCCAATCCCGCATTGGCCTTATCAGCCCTCATTTCCTTAACCTTCGCCTGTTAGAATTTGAAATGTTGATAAATATGGGATAAAGTGAGAAATCAGAAGTTAATTTTTTATATACACAAGCAGATGTTCACATGGCATGAGAAATATGGGATAATATATAACACCCTTGTTGGTGGTATTTGTTGTAAAGTTTAAATTGAGAAGGCCTTATTTCATAAGCTCGGTGACAATGACATACTTTACCAATTGTTTTTATGCTACAAGTGTTCTAGGTTCCCGTAAGTAAGCATGTACATTTCAGCCAGTAGTCGGTGCCAACCACATTTATTAAAAAATAGGTGACTTGTACACTATTAAAATTCCGCTTACATAAACATCCTTTTTGTTCTGGTTTGTAAATTGCAGCGAATTCGTATCAAACTCATGAACCTCCATGGTTGTCTCGCTACCTGTTGGAATCGCTCCCCCATCACCATCAGTGTTTTCCATATTATCTGTCATTTCAACATTGGCAGCACTTAGTTGGGCCATGACTGGTGATACGCCATTTTCTCTTGCACAGTGAATATGGATGTAAAGGTCCTCCATGGTTGGCTTTCTCCCATTGAACAAAGTCGTCTCCAGATGAAAAGCCAAAAAGATAATTAAAAGTTAGATGTTTGTTAAATGTGGAAATAGTAATAATTGAAGAACATAAGTATTCGGAAGTCTACCAGTTTCTCAAAGTGTTGGTGAGCACTAGCTGATCCAGCGTAGTGGGAGATTTTTCCAGAGCCCTTGCGGTTTGATTGGTTTTGTTTGCTGACAGTTTGCCACTCATCTGTGAAGAAGATATCGCAAAGACCTCGCCAATGGACGGGGGCTGTACACCACACAGGCACATCGACCTTCCATGCGATAATGTCCCAACCATATAATTTTATGCCTTACCAAGCTCCTCACAGTACCTTTTACTTGCTATGGCATCAAGTACCTCACGACAACGGTCCACATCTTCATCTGCTGCATATGTATATCTCTCCTACATTTAAGAGAATAAGGGAGTTCACATCCTACTAAGAAGGGGTTAAGGTTTAATTGAAGTGCAACTCCAACTGACATTAGTTTGTGCAATTTGACTGTTTCAGAACCTGTTTTCACTAGAGTGCTTTTGATCTGGTCTTTTTTGTTTAATTTTGTGTTCGGTAGTGGTACATGTCAGTGTACCAGGTTGAGTTATTGTACCCTGGTTTCCTAGCTGTACATGTCAGTAGTGGTTCTGTAAAGGGTACATGTTCAGTAGTGGTAAAAAATCTTCCAAGCTGTTGTGATCTGATGGGCATAGTTAGGGAGACCAGATGGGCATAGTTGGAAATAAAAAATTGTTCCTTGGTTGATTTTAATTCAAACAACTCAAGTGACACAGGAAGAAAATGTTTCATGGCAACTTTAGAAAATTAACTAAGTGTAAATTTATCATAAAATTAGAAACCGAACAGTGGTGGTAGGCCAAATAGAAAATTAACCTAAATAAAAAAATGTTACCAGAAAATCCCTCTCTAGGTTATTCTTCACGGTCTTATCAAAGGCGTGATAAGATCGCAGCGGTGCAGGCATGAGTCTGAGGGCAAGCTTGGTGATTGTCGCTGTTATCAACCTTGGATTGTTTGGTAACTTGCAACTGAATTCGTGTTCGCCAACTCGCCATACCACCGGCCGTTCCTCAAGTTTGTCTTTCACTGCCCTCATCCTTGCAGGTCCTCGTCCTTTTTTCTTTGGAGGTTCGGGTTGTGTGATTTCTCCCTCTGGTGCATCATTCAAATTGTCACCTACAGCTATTGTTTGATCCTTGGTCCGTTTTCTCTTGGAGTATTTGGTGGCTGATGATCTTGTGAGTCGAGTTTTTCTACTGGGAGGCATTCTTCTTTTCCTACAGCAGAACAAAGTTGATTCTAATTTACCCCTTTGAAAAACTTGTGTAGTTGCCTATTACCCATAATGACCTTTTTGTTCTAATTGACCCCATGACTCTGACAACTTTTATCTTATTAATTTAGGGTTTAATTAGTGTCAAGTTTTTCTAATTAAATTACTAAATGTTGACTTACCTTACCATGATAAAAAATTAAAAAAACAAAATTACCCATTATTCTCGTTTGATGTTCCTGTACAGAACAGCACCTCCCTTAAAATCTTACAGGTCCCGCTTATTTTTCTTCTCTAATCCCCGATAATAGGTTACAGACCCATTAAGCTTATTTTTTCAAATCATTGCTGAGGTTAAAGATTTTAACATAGCAGATTGGCATCAAATACTAGATATAAACTACGGTCAATATTCAAATTTCAAAATGTTGGTCCCCAAAACAGTTAAATTACAGAGAAATTGGCCCTGCATGACTAAATTTCAAACATCTTTGAACTTCCCTTGAGCAGTAGGGACTGAATTTCAAACAAATTGGCCCTGCTTGACTAAAATTCCGAACTTCTAAATCAAGAGGAAAATGAGAGATAAGGAGAAAGGAAACGACGTACCTGAGCTTATATCCGAGTGACCGACGGCTTGAAGAGAATTGGTTTAGGCGAAATTGTTTTCAGTTATACGACAGACTGGAGAGAAGGGGTGAGAGGGCGCGGCGCAGCCCGGTTACTTAGGTTAAATGAGAGAATATGAAAACGATTTGGTGAAGTGGGGACTATATATGCCTTGGTATAAAGTATACATGAAATTTCCTCTGAGATGTCTTATATTTTGATGTAGTTCGTGTCTTGCTGTTATTAAATCTCCAATAGTTTAGATTGTAGCAGATTTCATTTGGACGGTTGAGATTTTCAATGTCGAGCACTCAAGCTTTGCCATATCCTAGAGGATGGGAACTTAAGGTGATGAAAGGCGGGCGCCCAAAATCAGAAATGATAAAATGGGGGAAATGAAATTTCGGATCAGCGCCCAAATCTAAATTAGGCACATAGCGGTTTTGGCTTCGTTCAATTAATTGACTGTATTGAATTCCCCTTGGAGTATACAGATCTCCACTGCAGTTAGTCAAAGTTGCTCTCTTTGAGCATTCTTGCAAATCTAACTTGGTAGATTATTTTTAGATGATAGTGAGTTGAATTGTGATGATAACTTTGTAATTGTCTTCTAAATAAAAATTTCATCTGATTGTGTATTGTATGTTAGTAAAATTACTAATTAATATTTTGTTTAAGTTGTCTTTGTAATTGTAAGTAGAAGATTACAGTAAATTAATTGGAGAGTGTAATATTTAATGTTAATATGTGATTATTAGTTTACATAATTAGTTCAAGGTGGAAAAAATTATAAAGAAAGAACTAAATGGAAAAAGACTAATAATTTAATAATGACAATAATACATGCTAATGTTCTAGAAAATGCATGATTAATTGATATTTAGCACTTTTAATTATATTGTCTTACATGCACATTGTATTTATGGATGACAACTTCTTTGTATGACTCTGAGACATAAACTCTCGCACTGCAGGATAATGAAGAAGTAGCGCAATAAATTTTGCGGAGGTTGATCGGAACCGTTCAAACTGAAGACCACTACATTTAATGTCCTACGGTGCAATCTCACCAAGTAAAGTTTTTATATACTCCCTCATCCATTTGCCCGAAATACGAAGTATCCAATGGCCAAAAACACTCTGCGGTGGATCGGAACCAAATCACAACAACACTCACACAATTCTATATTGGTTATGTGCAGCATTACATCTTGATCATGTCAAAACAAATTTTGAGTCATTTCATCGCAGATCGACCTTCCAAAATTCATATCAAAATCAACGGTCCAAAAAAAATTCACACATTAGAAGGGGCAAAATATGATGAAATATTAAAAAAAACGATGCTACAATTGTTTTCCAGCGAATATACGAATTTAAAAATATTTATGAAATATTTTGGATTTTTTCTCTACTAGTTTATGTATAAACCAGCTCTTGTTGATATCCAGTGCCTTCTGATTGGGGATGAATGGTCATGATACACTCAGATTGAGAGCTGCTGGATAGAGAGCGACCACACTCTCAAGTATTGTAATAATTCTCGATTGAATCGGACACCTTGATGTTGCTACAGAAGCTTTAATATACGTGCAAGAGGTTGATGAAACCGCTAGATGTAATGAAAAAATGTTGTGTTACCTCATGAACAGTTTTGGCGGGTAGGTCTCCCAAGTTAATGCGAAATAATTAGCTCTCAGGTAACATAGTATATACGCTAGAATCCGACCACTCTTGAGGCACAAAAGTTATTAAGATTCTCGCCAACGTATAATCAAACGGTCAAGATTAAGACTTATATTTACATGTACCTGAGGTTGCGGGGATTTGAAACGACGTATTTTTCTCAGAGGGAAGAATGTCTGTTTGCATAAAGAAATAACAGGGGCCTGTTATGAAATCGTAACCCTTAAAGATTTTCTAACTCAATCTCAACCCCAAAGATCCGAGGGATACGCAAATCTCAATATATATAAACGGTTTGGATGGGAATTACAGGTTCCTATTATGTTCGCAGTTGGATAAACGACGGACTCAGTGTTCGCTTCTCAATAGAGCATAGAGGGCTCAGTACTTAGCCGATTTTTTTGAATTCCATTTCGAAAACCCTTCCCCTCCCAGCGCCCCTTTCCACTCTCTATACCATCGATCCTTGCCATTCCTTGCAAAACCTTGCCACCAATCCCCACCCCGCTCCGATCTAAGCCTCATAGACTAACGGAATCACCCAACAACTACCCCATCGATCACCGATCTTAGCCGCCTCTGATCTTCACTCCGGTAGTTCATCTCTGAACTAGTTCAAGTAGAGTAGTTCGTCTCCGATCAAGGCTGTGGTAAGTTCTCTCTTCGTGCTTTTTAGGGTTTTGTCTATTTCGTGATTTAGTCGTTATCAGTTGCTTGTACAATAAATCTGGACAAATTTGGGGATTCTGTTGATAGTGAACACTTCGTTAATTTCGGGTTTTGGTAAAGCAGGGTTTTGGTAATACAGGGTTTTGGCGAGGTCAGATTTCGTTAATTTAGGGTTTTGTAATTTAGGGTTTCGGTAATGCAGGGTTTGAGGTAGAAAATTTATGGAAAAAATTGGGTTTCGTTAATTTCGGGTTCTGTAATTTATAGAAAATTTCGGTAATGCAGGGTTTCGTTAATTTAGGGTTGTGTAATTTAGGGTTCTTCGAAACTATTTAGAATAACTTCTGTTAATTTCGGGTCGTTAATTTAGTTTTGAGGTATAGAAAACCTTTTAGAGCTAATATTGACACAATTACTAACCCTTATACCCCTTCTTTGACAGAATTCATCATGGATGACAACAACGAGGCGAGTCAGGATCAGAGGCCTGTAAGAAGCAAAAATCGGCCTAGCAAGTTGAACCCAACGCCACCCACGCGCCGCTCATCCAGGCTCAGCAAGTTGAGCACAGCGGTTGAAGAAGAACCAGCAGCGGTTGAAGAAGAACCAGCAGGCTCAGCAGGTTCAAAATTCCTCATTTAATTATAACTATGTGTTGTTGTTGTTGTTGTTGTTGTTTGTTTATATGTGAAATAAATATGGAAATAAATCTGCTGTGATTCCGAATAAATCTAGCTATTCATTTCTCTTCATGCACGAATCTCAACAGATTTATTTGCAACAAATATTACTGAAAAGTCCAGTTTATATTATATATTTGGTTAGTTTTGTAAAGTAAAAGGACTGAAAAAAAAAGATGAGTTAGAAAGGCGCATGCAAATATAACAAATAAATAATTAAGATATAATGGATAATGTTGTGTTGTGGTCCAGAGAGAGAGAGAGAGAAAGGAAGTGAGGTGGCAGTTTTATTATCTGAGTCTGTTTATGTTTGAGAGTTTGGACCACAAACCGTTTCCAACAGCACCAACCGATTTCACTTCACTAGTCACTAACCCCGGTATAATGAAGGTTATCCAATTTTAAACTCAAAATATAACCTTGTTCAATTTGTTTAAAAACAGGAGATGTCGAGACATCGAATATGCAACATGATGCCCCTGGTTCAGAGGGTGCCACAAAACGCCGGGTTTTTTTCGGCCCTAACCCCGGTATAATGAAGCGGAGGAGAGCAACTGCAACAAGTCAGGTCTCACAACCACCCGTCCAAACCCCTGACGGCCAAACATCTGGTGCAACACCACCAACTGGTATTCCACAGGCACCTGCCCAAAAGAGGGACAACCAAGCTGTCGCTGCACAACCACCAAGTCAGGCCCCTAACAACCCAACTGGAGCTGTGCCACCACCCAGTGAAGCCCTTCTCAACCACCCGACTGAAGCTGCACCACCACCTAATGAAGCCATTCTCAATTGCCCGATTGAAGCTGCACAACCACCCAATGAAGCCCTTCTCAACCACCCGACTGAAGCTGCACAACCACTGCATGATGCCCCTGACATGTCTCCAACTGAAGCTGCACAAGTTAATGACGAGGCCCCTGACAAACAAACTGCGCAACCACCCAACCAAGCTCCATCCAGTTCAGAGGAGCCCAACCCAACGGTGTCCTAATCACTGCCACCAACCGAAGTCAGCGTCGAAACAGAAGATGCCACTTTCCACTCCCTTCCCAGTTCTCCAACATCATATGCTGCGGATTCACCACTCCAAACGGAGGCCGGTGAATCTGGATGGTCTGACTGGGAGCAGTCTGCTGCGTCAACTGAGAGAGAGGAGGAGGCCTCTAATGATGAGAGCAATTCAGAGAACAGCATGCATACCCAAGTCAAGGAGGATGACGGCGCTAAGAGGTGCCTCATACGCCGCCGACTTCGGGATATGGATGAAGCAAAGGAAGCATCAGGGAGAGAACTTGACGATGTGAATGTGAATGTGGAGAAGACAACGAGAAAGAGGAAGAAAGGTCAGAATAATAATGGGAAACGGGTCCGAGGTATGGCCAAGCCTCGTAAAATTGCTGCGCCAGAATGTAGACCAGTACTGATCCCTGTCGGTGATGCGGAGTTCGATTCATTACCGAAATGCTCGAAGGTGGCCACCACAGTGAGGATCTTAACATTGGAGAACTTGCCGGGACCCTATAGGACGTACAATATGTTTCCAGCCAAGGCGAGGTTGGAAATCCTCAAGCAGTTCTTGCAGCGGTATTCTTGGAGAGAGGGGGAAGACGTGGGTCGCTGTCTCGACGTGTTTGAGAGAATCGCATCGGAAGCGTTCTGTAACGCGATGACAGATGTGAGGGGTGCCTACACAAAGAAATACGGAAAAGACAAGGAAGTTTGGAAGGACTTCACTCCTGAGTGGTGCAAGAATGAGGTTTATTGGAAGGGTCTGTGTTTAATTTGGTCCAAAGAGAAATGGGACCACCTCTCAAACACCAACCGAAAAAACAAACTGAGAAAAGGGAAGTTCATCAATCACGTGGCTGGGAGAAGGTCAATTTTTCGGCACAAACAAGCACTGGTACCAATAAATTTCATATGTTATTGTATATTCAAGATACATCCAATACATTTAATTTACATAAATTTAATTCTTAGTTCTCTCATTTGCAGGCATCTGAGAAAGGTTCAGCCGTGGGGCTGAAGGAGGTTTTCGACCGAACCCACATGAAGGCAACTGCGGCCGGAAAGGTGTATGTAAACGAGAGGGCACAGCGTGTGGCTGTAAGTGCAATTTCTCTTTTAAGTTATCAATTTTCCTCACTGTATTGTAAAAATGACCATTTACAAATTTCAACCAATGAATTATGAGAAATGACAATTTATAACAAATGCAGACCGAGTTTGTGGACCTGAAGAAGATTTATGGGACGTTCATGTCAGATGCAGAGTTATGGGAGCTTGCTGCAGAGGGAGAGGATCAGCGTGGCCGGCTGTTCGGATTTGGTCACCGGTCGAGGACAAGCAAAGCCAACCAAGCATTGCAAGCCGAGTATGCAAACATGTCCGATCCTGCCAAGAGCACTGCCACCTCGGCTGAGGATGAGAGGGCAACATACACGAAGGGAGAGGTGGCAGTGTTAATTAAATCGAAGATAGCTGCTGAACGGAGGGAGTTTACTGCTAATATGGCTGCCCAAGAGAAGCGGCACAGGGAATAATTCGAAGAGCTTAAGAGGACTGCTGAATACAACAAAGCTTGCCTTGCAGTGCTACTCGAAAAAAGTGGAGCGACGGTTCCACCTTGCAATGTTAGTACAAGTTCTCAATTGCAATTAAATTATGAAAAAAACCAAGTAGTACTAGATAAATGATTATTTTTGTTAATTGCATCTGTAGGATCTAAATGGGGCCGCCACCAGGGTCCGAGAGGAACCGCAGAAGTCAAATGCCAATGATTGAGTTGGCCCCTGTCAAGTTGCATTTGTAACAGCACCCTTTAATTTCAAGAAGTGAACTTAGTAGGATGTGAACAAGTTAATATTTTATTTACTATGCCTGAACAAGTTAATGTAGGATGTGAACTTATCTTATTTACTATGCCTGAACAAGTTAATGTAGGTTGTGAACTTTTCTTATTTACTATGTTGTGAAGTTAATGTAGGATGTTAAGTTATCTTATTTACTATGTTGTGAAGTTAATGTAGGATGTGAACTTATCTTATTTCCTTGTTTGTTGACAGTAGGATGTGAACTGAAATACTTTGGGTGTCTAAATGCAGCATGTAATTATGTTTACTATGTTGTGAAGTTTTTATTCTCAAAGGAAGTTTTGTCAACTTCTCTTGTTTCATGTTTCTTAAGGAATAGCAATTTCTGGGAGGTTTCTTGTTTCTTATTTCCGCTGGAGGATTCTTTGAGAATAGCAATTTCTAGGAGAAGGTCAATATGATGCGTACACTATGGGTACGCCAATTAAAAAATTTTACAATTAAACTATAAATGCCACTATTTGCATTGATATTCCGATGTAAAAAATGGTAACTCTCATGAACCAGAGCGGGCTCCACCCGATTTAACCAGACAGCAACAAACACTCCCCAGGAACAAAAAAACCCGTTTTAACCAGACAGCCCCCTCCGTCTCACCCATCTCGATCACTTGGGCGCTAGATATCTGGATCTCCTAGCGTGGGCCCTACCTTTGAGGTACCAGCATCTCCTGCCGTTGAGGTACCAGCATATCAACTGCGTTTGAGGTACCATGATCTCCTGCCGTTTTAACCTACCTTTGAGCTACGTTTTCCTAATTAGGTCTTGGTCACCATCTGTACACTCTCGTTTGAAGTGTATAGATCAATTAGGTCTTGTAAATTTGAGCTTTGCTTGTCCGAAATTTGAGCTACATTTTTCCAAATTAGGTCTTGTAAATAATCCATCAACGAATTGCCTCTAAATTCAGTTCAAGTGTTATTAATTTCTTCCTATTGATGTTCATTAATTTATGCCAATTCTTTTTCTTGTACACTCCCATAAAAATATCATCTATATTCGAAATGTAGTTGTAATTAAACACAATGTGATGAATCACCCCTAACTAATTTTTTTTATTGTCCAACATTAAACTAGTGAAATGGGAACGGACCGTAGATGGATGTACAACCGATTAAATAGTAATGGAAGGCTTCTACCCGAGTTCATAAAGGGTGTGCAAGATTTTGTTGAGATAGCTTGTTCAAACCCATCGGTTGTGACCGTCCTTAATGGCAAACAATGTATCGCATGTCCATGTAAGAAATGTGAAAACCTCTACATAAAAGATACGCAAACCGTGCGAATGCATCTTTACCAATCCGGCTTTCGGGATGGATATGAACTTTGGCACACACACGGAGAGGAACGCCCAAACTCATTCGACGATGCCCCGCCCCATCCACCAACCGAGCCACACCATGACAATTATCACGTGGGTGCCGATATGGTAAGGGATGTCGCCGGTCAAAATTTCGATTGGGAGGAGGATAAACCTACCGGAATGGCAAAAAAATTCTTCGATATGCTAGCCGCATCGGAAACACCGCTTTGGGAAGAGAACATGACGGGTCAATTGAAATGTGAATCGCACACAATCCTATCAGCCGTGACCCAAGCACTTGCATTGAAGTTGGAACACCAATTGAGCCAAAAATGCTTCGATGGGATGATGGACCTTATCAAAAGCATGCTTCCGCCTAGTGAAAAAATGCCGAAAAACTTTTATCAAGCCAAGCGCTTGGTCGAGCCGCTAGAAATGGAGCACCATAATATAGATGTATGTCCAAACTTTTGTATGCTCTATTACAACGATGCGAACAAGGATAAGACACAGTGTGATGAATGTGGTACACCGAGATATAAGCCACCGGGACCTAATAAGAATGCAAAACCGGTTCCACAAAAGATACTTCGTTATTTACCTATCACACCAAGATTGCAAAAGTTGTACATAACACAATCCAATGCGGTCCAAATGAGATGGCATAAGGAAGGTTTTCGTGAGAAACCGGAGATTATGGTGCACCCGGCGGACGGTGAGGCTTGGAAGCACTTTGCACGGAAATATCCGAATTTTGCAAAAGAGGCTAGAAATGTTTGGATGGGAATAACGACAGATGGGTTCATGCCATTCACCTCAAATGCATCTCCATATTCATGTTGGCCAGTACTTGTTTTCCCGTATAATCTACCTCCCGAGATGATAATGAAAGAAGATAGCATGTTCCTCGCGCTTGTCATTCCCGGACCAAAGCATCCGGGTCGGGACATTGACATTCTTCTTGAACCTTTGATTGATGAATTGAACAAATTGTGGGAGAATGGAGCGGTTACATGGGATGTGTCTAAACAACATAATTTCAATATGCATGCAACACTTATTTGGTCGATAAATGATTATCCCGCGTACGAGATGCTTTGTGGGTGGGGTACTAAGGGCCGATTGGCATGTTTTCATTGCATGGGTGCAACCAAGGCATTCCGTCTAAAGTATGGTGGTAAATTTACATGGTGGGGTTGTCATAGGTGTTTTTTGCCTCTAGATCATCCATTTCGTCGCGATAGGAAAAATTTCCAAAAAGGCTTGGTCGATTATGATAGGCCGCCGAGAAGAGTCACGGGAGAGGAGCGGCTCGCAATGGTGAATAGCCTAGAGGGGATGAAATGGGGTAAAAAAAATCCATGTGACCAATTGGAAGGTTATGGTCAAACCCACCATTGGCAAAAGAAATGCATTTTTTGGAGCTTGCCCTATTGGAAGGATAATTTGTTGCAACACAACATTGACATGATGCATCTCGAGAAGAATTTCGCAGAAAATTTGATTTACACTCTTTTAGGCATGGGAAAAAAAAACAAGGATAATGAAAAAGCACGGAAAGATTTGGCATTCCTTTGCAATCGGCCCAATCAGAACTTAGCCCCCGACCCGAATAACTCTGGAAAACTGCGAAAGCCAAAGGCTCCCTTCACACTCTCTCCACAACAAAAGAGGAAGGTTTTGGAATGGCTCAAGGAGAAAGTCAAGTTCCCCGATGGCTACGCATCGAGTTGGTCAAGGTGCGTAAACCTCAAAACAAACTCCCTAACTGGGCTGAAAAGCCATGATTTGCATGTATTCATGGAGCGACTTCTTCCAGTCGCATTTCGAGACTTTGTCCCTGATTCCGTATGGGATGTTTTGTGCGAGATTTCAAGCTTCTTTAGAGAGATTTGTGCCAAAGAGCTTGATCCATCCCGTATTGACCAATTGCAAAGGGATATTGTGGTCACAATATGCAAAATGGAAAAGATATTCCCACCGGGATTTTTCAATTCTATGGAGCATCTTGTGGTCCATGTGTGTGAGGAGGCTAGATTGGGTGGACCGGTAGGGGCTCGGTGGATGTGTCCATGTGAAAGGTGAGTGTTTCTTAATCTTTTTCTTATTCATTGACAAAACATTTAGCTCACTTGTTGTTTTTATGTCTAAACCAATATTTTTTTATAGACGAAACAAAGAACAAAGGATGAAGGTCACGAACAAGGCACGCGTTGAGGGCTCAATCGTCGAGGCAACAATTGTTAAAGAAATTGGTTCCTTTTGCACACTTTATTTTGCGGAGAATTCTAACACTAACCCACAAGGGGTTGGAACAAGTACCACTCCGCGGAGACGTCTATCGATATTTGATACTGCTGGCCGTTTCTTCACAAAGCCAATTCGAAGGACTCTCGATGAGGATGAACTTAAAGCTGCTCACACATATGTCATCCTCAATTGTCCAGAGATAAAAAATAAATTCCTAGGGTACAATTATATATGAAAGGTTTATTTTGGTGATTTCAAAAGTATCTATTATATACACTTTCAAATTCTAATAGTTTACCATGTGGGAATGCGTAGGGAGTTTGATGAATGCATGCTAAACTCTGGACAAGCGAGATCGGCGCAACATTTGGACAAAGTTCGTGAAGATGGGTTTGCAGATTGGCTACGAAAGAAGGTACTATCTGATCATGATTGCAACCCCTACCTCCGAAGGGCAGGACAAATGCCAGAAAAACAAGCGGACTGCTACTTAGGGTACGAGGTTAACGGCTTTCGATTTCACACCGAGGCATATGGGGTCAACAAGTCAACAAATAGTAGCGGTGTGTGCATTAAAGGGGAGTGGGATGGAGTTGACACACCGCAAGACTACTATGGACTTCTTCAAGAGGTAATTGAGCTAGATTATGACGGACTCAACAAAGTCGTTCTCTTTCGATGTAATTGGTTTGACATAATAAACGGTGTAAGGGTGGACATCCAACATGGAATTGTTGAGGTAAAGCATGCTTCTCGCCTTAAAAATTATGAACCATTTATATTGGCACCTCAAGCAATCCAAGTGTTCTACCTTCCTTATCCATCGGATAAAATTGAGAGACACCAATGGTGGGTGGTAATGAAAACTAGCGCGAAGGGGAGGTTTCGTGCCGATGACGATGTCGAAGCAAACCTAGAATTTTTCCAAGACGAAATGCCGGATCATTCAATTGAGGTTTCAAATGATGAGGAGTTTGATTGGGATGGCATGGCCCCGCAAGAAAATGAGTTCGAACTAGTAGACGATACGATGTCACAAGGTGAGGAAGAGTTTGACGACAACCCAATTGAGGAGAGTGACGAAGAGTTGGACATGGACGAAGGTGAGGAAGAGTTCGAGGACAACCCAATAACAGTAAGCGACAATGAGTTGAGCATGGCCAAAGGTGAGGATGAATTTGGTTTCTAGCCCCTCGATGCTTCCGATCAAGGGTTCTAATTAATATTGGTGAATCAATGTTTGTACAATGAGTATGCATGTTGTGTCACAATGTTTTTACAATTATTTTGGAATGTTTGTTCTACATTTATGTTATCAAATTATGGAATTATTACATACAGTTATTATACAAGTTGTTTTTATTTAAATGCCATGTTATCATTAAAAATTAGATATCAAATAAATAGAAATGAATCTGTCTCCAGTAACTAAACAGTTGCAAGGGCAATCCAATGCAGTTGCATGCGAACAGGGGGGTAAGTAGTTGCATGTGCAGGGGGGTAAGTTATTGCAAGGACCTTCATTAAAATAAAATATAAACAGGGGTTAACTAGTTGCATGCGCATGGGATTTTAGTAGTTGCAAGGACCTTTAATAAAATATAATATCTTCAATGTGGTTAAGTTGTTGCATGAGAATGATTTTGCGTTGTTGCATGCGCCTCCAATTAATTATATTATCTGACTTTCACAACGCATTTGCAAGGGGAGATAGAAAACAGTTGCATGGTTACACATCGGACAATTGCATGCGATACATGTTGCATGCGATTACCCTTGCAACAGATTATAGGAATGGTCAAACGACATTTCCGTTGCAAGGGCCGTCCCAACCTTGCAACAAACTAGTGCTCCCCTTGCAATAAACTCAAATTCTAGTAGTGTAATTTGAGACAGAGAAATGAGGAAAAATGAAATCTTGTATTATTCTTGTGTAAGTTGTACATAGAGTCTGTCATCTATATATAGGCACTTGCCTTAACCTCTCTAATCTCTAATATGCCTGTTACATCACTAACTGCCTTTCTAACCATATTCGGTTATAACTAACTAATTTAGTCAACAGTTTGACTTTGCTACATCATCTTCTATTAATTAGCCCCCCCTCAAGCGGAAGTGGCGAAGTCACTGTAAGCTTGCGTGTGAGATGGATGAATCGAGGTGAAGGCAGAGGTTTGGTCAAGAGATCGGCAAGTTGGTCATTAGAACACAAGAATCGAACAAGAAGCTCTTTAGAGGCGATCCGTTCTCGAACGAAGTGATAATCAATTTCTACATGCTTTGTGCGAGCATGGAACATGGAGTTGGAGGCCAAAAATGTCGCTCCAATATTGTCGCACCAAAGTGTAGGAGAAGGCACGGGTATATGAAGCTCATGAAGAAGGTATCTAAGCCATAACAATTTGGCACAAGTAATGGCAAGACTCCGATATTCCGCTTCGGTACTCGAACGGGACATGGTAGCTTGCTTTTTGGCTCTCCAAGAAATGAGATTGCGGCCTAGAAAAATACAAAATCCTGAGGTGGAGCGTTGATCATCCAAAGAGCCCGCCCAATTCGAATCGGAATAGGCATGAAGGATAAAAGATGAGGCCGAAGACAAGAATAATCCATGTTGCAAAGTGCCGTGTAGATAACGAAGAATTCGTTTTACGGCAACCCAATGAGAAGAAGCGGGTTTTTGCATAAATTGGGATACTTTGTTGACGGCAAAGGAAATGTCCGACCTAGTGAGAGTGGCGTATTGAAGAGCGCCGACGACACTTCGATAAAGATGAGGATCATCGAATAAAGGTTTGTCATGAATGGAAAGGGATGAGGCCGTGGACATTGGAGTTTCACACGGTTTGGAAAGTTGCATATTGGTACGGTTTATGAGATCTTTCAAGTATTTGGTTTGAGATAGATGCATGCCATGTGAAGATCGTTGGACTTCGATATCCAAGAAGTAATGGAGGTTGCCAAGGTCTTTGAGAGCAAAAGCACTTGAGAGTTGAGAAATGCAAGAGGCTAAGTAAGAAGAATTGCTCCCGGTTATGATAATGTCATCAACATAAACGAGAACGAAAGTAACATAGCCATGATCATGAGATATGAAGAGAGAATGGTCATGTTGAGAGCCTCGAAAACCGATTTGAAGGAGAACGGCTTTTAATTTGTGGAACCAAGCACGAGATGATTGCTTCAATCCGTAAAGAGCTTTGGAAAGAAGACAAACATGACTAGGATTATGAGGGTCAATGAATCCTTGAGGTTGAGACATATACACTTGTTTGGTAAGGTCGCCATGCAAGAATGCATTTTGGACGTCAAGTTGCCGAATAGTCCAATTGGAAGAAATCGCAATGGAGAGCACAAGTCAAATTGTAGTAGGTCTAACGACGGGACTAGAAGTCTCGAAAAAGTCGACACCTTCGGCTTGATGAAACCCTTTCGCAACTAATCAAGTTTTGTGCCGTTCAACGGTTCCATAGGCATGGCGTTTGGTTTTGTAGACCCATTTACATCCAATGACCTTTTGGTTGGAAGGTGGAGGTACTAATGTCCAAGTACGGTTGTGATGAAGAGCATCAATTTCTCGCTGCATAGCCTCGACCCAATGAGGATGTGATTGAGCTTGAGAATAGGTGGTGGGGTCGGCATCAAGAGAAACAGTGAGAGCGATATGGTTTGGAAATGTACGAGGTTTTCGAGTATTGTCGCGAGTTCGCGTAATCATAGGGTGTGTAGATGGAATGGTCACTGGAATAGCTGTCAGGTGTTCTTGATTAGTAGCCGAACTAGAAGCAGAGGGTGTGGCCGGCAGTGCCTCCAAGGTGAAAATATTTGGCTGGGCCTCTAAATCTGAACTGGGCTGTACAAAAGCCGAATTATACTGTGCAGGCTCCAAACTGGGTTGTGCAGGAGCCGAATTGGAGGGTGTTGGATCCGAATTGGGCTGTGCATGGTCCGAAAGTGAGGGAGACTCAGGAGCATCAGTATGGGCTGAAATAGAGTGAGAATCAGTAGGAGATTGAGGGGAATTGGGTAAAAATAAATGCAACAGAGAGGGAAAAGAAGAGGGAGGCGCTGTAGCTTCAGGTGTAGTAAGATTTTGAAAAGGAAATTGGGTTTCAATAAACTGGACGTTGCGGGAGATATATATTTTGTTTGTGGGGATGTGAAGGCATCGGTAGCCTTTTTGTGTTGATGCGTAACCAAGAAAAACGCATGGCAAGGCTCGGAGTTGAAGTTTGTGTTGGTTGTAAGGTCGAGTATGCGGGAAGCATAAACAACCTAAGACCCGAAGCATAGAGTAATCGGGGGGTTTGTGGAAGAGAGCAGTAAAGGGGATTTGACTCGTATGTGAAGGGAGGCGGTTAATTAAGTAAGCCGTGCTAGAAAAAATTTCATCCCAATACTCGAGCGGAATCGATGCGTGAGACATGGTGGCAAGAGATAGTTCGATGAGGTGTCGATGTTTGCGCTCGGCGACACCGTTTTGCTCGGGAGTGTAAGGGCAAGTTGTTTGATGAATAAGATGTGGGAATTGCTTGAGAATTGGTTTGTACTCGGTCCCTCCATCGGATCACAAAATCTTGATGTTAGTACCTAAAAGGTTCTCAATTTGTGCTTTGAAACGAGCAAAAATATAAGGTACTTCACTTTTATGCCTCATAAAATAAACCCAAGTGAATCGGGAAAAATCATCAATAAAACTCACATAAAACCGATATCCATTTATTGAAGTAATAGGGGAAGGTCCCCAAACATCGGAATGCACAATTTCTAAAGGAGCAAAAGTAGAAGAAAAAGAAGTAGAGAATGGCAACTTATGAGATTTTGCCATAAAGCAAAAATTACATGGAGACATTTTATTTGAACTACATGGTAAATTTTGTGAATTGAGTAAATGCAAAGTGGTAGAAGAAGATGGGTGCCCTAGTCTCGCATGCCATAAGTCAGTCGAAGCACGAATCCCAATGAAAGCCTTAGGAGAAGAAGAGTGCTTCAAAGGGATAAAAAATAGATCATTAGTGCATTTCGCTTGGATAAGAATTGTCTTCGTGTGGAGGTCCTTGAAAACACAAGAAGAAGATGTGAATTCAACAAGTAAATGAGGGTTATCATGTAGTAATTGAGAGAGACTAATGAGATTTTTTGAGAATTTCGGTACATGAAGTATATTGTGGAGATTTATGGAATGCTAAGAAATTGTGAATGAAGAAAAACTGATGTTTGAAATTAAGAGACCTTCACCGTTACCAATTTGGAGATTGTCGGTGCCTTCATAGGCATAGAATGAGGAGAGGTTATTGATGTCGCTTGTGACATGATTGGTGGCGCCCGAATCTAAGATCCACTCGGCATTCTCATCATACACGTCAGTTGGTTGAGCAAGATATGCATGAAAGGTAGATGGCTGTTGCTGTGCCGAGTTTGAACCAGGAGTTGGATAGTCTCTGTCTGCTGAAAAACGATGGTAGCAAATCTTGGCTGTATGCCCCACTTTGAAACAGATTTGACACTGTGGTTTCAGCCCAGTAGAAGCAGGTCCATAAGAGACTTGATTAAAACCAGGTTGCTGGTACGGGCCAGAAGAAAATGAGGAGTTTCTTTGCTGCTGTGGCGGGCTAGAAGAAAAAGAGGGCCTGTTTTGTTGTGGATACTGTGGCAGTCTAGGTTGCTGCTGGTAACGGGTAGAGTTGTTACCGGGTGGGCGGTACTGACCCCTTGGAGCAGATCCTCGAAAAGTAGATCTGGAAGCAAATGCAGCAGGTGACTTAAGAGGAGAAAGAGAAGGGGTTACCGACTGTCCTTGAAGCAGGGACTCGTGGGAGAGGAGCAGTCCGTGAATGTCAGCGAAAGTCAGCGGGGAATGCCTACTAGCGGTAGTGACAGCAATCACGAACGGGTTATACTCAGCACCAAGTCCGTTAAGCACAGAAGAAACCAGGTCATCGTCTGACAGAGGTGCTCCGATAAACGCCAGTTCGTCGAAAAGTTGTCGCATCCTCTGGAGGTAGTCAGAACATGAGAGTGAACCTTTGGTTGAAGTCTGTAGCTGTCGGCGGAGATCCGTTAGTCTGGCACATGAAGTGGCTGAGAAGATTTGAGTCAAACTCGTCCACAGATCGGCCGTTGTTGCGCAAGAAACGACTTGAGCTTGGATCGGCTCAGTCAGAGAGGATCTAATCCATGCCAGAAGCAACTGATCTTGACGATCTGAGAATTCTTCAGTTCTTGCATGATCTGTGTCAGTACCATTCGGAGCAGTCTCGATGTACTTCTTGAGGTTGTAGCCATGGATGACTGGCAAGATTTGAGATTTCCAGGTGAGGAAGTTAGTATGAGATAACTTCGTGGCAATTGGTAGATTCAAGGTGATAATTGATTCTGTTTGGTTTTGATTTTGTGGAGTAAGAGGAATTTGGGTATTATTCGCCATTAGGCTTGTAGCTCTGATACCATATAATTTGAGACAGAGAAATGAGGAAAAATGAAATCTTGTATTATTCTTGTGTAAGTTGTACATAGAGTCTGTCATCTATATATAGGCACTTGCCTTAACCTCTCTAATCTCTAATATGCCTGTTACATCACTAACTGCCTTTCTAACCATATTCGGTTATAACTAACTAATTCAGTCAACAGTTTGACTTTGCTACATCATCTTCTATTAGGGAGCGTTGTGGCCTGGAGAAAATGGGATCACCTCCTACCATTTCAGCCTCCATCATCTTGTTCACTTAAATATATCACTCTCTAATCTCACAAGAGAAATGGCTATAGAGAAAGAAGGAAGCAGTATACAAATATATATATATATATATTTTCTTATGGTTTCTGTGAGTGCGTGAGTAAGTGCGTTGAGAAAAGTTTTAGAAGATAGGAGAGAAAACCAAGATGCGGCCACAATACTCTTTGTGCAATAAATTTGATAATTAGCACATCCGCAACGTAAAATGACAGACACATCTTTGGTGTCCGCCATTTGAAATGACGGAAAACCTTATGTTCATAAGGTCACAGGAATTCAATGCATATCAACAGAGATTTTAATTGGTTTATTTATTTATTTTAACAATGAAAGAACAACTTATAATTTGACTATATTAGAAGAAATATCAAACAAATTAGATAAAGTATCTTATAATTTAGATATACTAGCAGCACTACAGAATATTTTTCAGGCATGATTTTTCCCGACTTTAAAAAAAATTAAATGATTTCTTAGCATGTTACTGAAAAAAAAAATAAAAAAAAATTGTATCTGAGTTATTTATCATGGTTCAAAAGTTACTTCTGAGTAAATAAAAAAATTATTGTGATACTTCTAGTACTTTCAAATTCCAAGGTAGTATTTTAGAATTTGAATGCACTAGAAGCATCACAATAATTTTTTTATTACCTAGAAGTGATTTTTGAACCAGTATCAATAACTCAGATCCAAAATATCTTTGTTTTTTCCAATAACACGCCAATAAATAGTTTAATTTTTATACAACTGTAAAAAATCCTGCCTGAAAATGTTTCGTAGTGCTTCTAGTATATCTAAATTATAAGATACTTTATCTATTTTGTTTGATATTCTTCTTACATATTCAAATTATAAGTTGTTATTTTTATTTTTGAAAATAATTAAACAAACCTATTAAAACCTCCATTGATATGCTGAATTTTTAGAAATTTGTCTATCCACCATTTCAAATGGTGGACACCAAAAATTCGTCCACCATTTGACATTGTGGACATGCTAAATATCGAATTCCCACAGTTTAGTGTTTTTTTTATATTTATTAATTTTTAGGCAGGGATATTTTTTAAAATTTCGGATTTAGGAGTGTTTAAATGAGCTATAAAAAATATTGATATTGTAAATGACTCATATAAGATCTAGTGTGAGAAATGGATTATATGAAATGAAACAATGAATTAATTGATGTATGAGAAAAGAATTTTCTAGAGATTTCTAGTCGCCTTCTTTTTTCTCCTTCCTCTTTCTTTTATTAAGAACACAAAATTTGAAAGACTAAATCAAAGCAACATATACATACCATAAATAGGCCAACACAAATTACAGAGAGAATGATCTAAAATATATGCTATGACCAAAATAATTAACCGCGATGTGAACCATAATGGGCCTTTGTTAATGGGCTTTGCTTATCAGTTGGAATGAATTTAATATAAATTTATTCAATTGAACTTAATTTAAATACATAATGGCTCTGCCATGACCACTAAGTTGTTTTAACCTTTAAATGACGGGATTGGGTTTTGTCCAAAGGGCTTTGGACCAAACCTCAACCAAAGACAAACTTAAACGTCCAATTTGCATTGAGATTCGTGCAAACATATTTAAAATTTAATAAATTTAAATGGCCTCAACCAAATCCACCCTCAATAAAAGATGGTAGATGAAATGCACTTATTATATTCACCTGTATATTTTGTTTGGAGAAAATCAGAAGCAATTCTACTATAGTTGTGAATTTTAGGAAAATGGTTCTGATAATTTTGCTTTGAACTATCATGATTTTATTTTGCTACAATCTAGCCGTTAACCTCTGGTACCAGTACCACCAAGAGCAAACCTCCTTCACGGGTACCAGATGGCACTGGTACAGTACAATGGTCCTTATTCAGTTATTTTTTTTAGCATCTGATCAAAGTCTTGTAATTTACTTCCAATGCAGATACTAATTTTCAAACTTATGATACTTTACATGGAGTATAATGCCTTATTCACAGGACTAGATATCCTTCTCTGTTGAAATTTTCAAATTATTGTCTACTTTGTCCTTTCAATTTTGTTTTTCTTTTGAGATTATTTGAAAGGGAAAAGCAACCAAGGAAAGAATCACATGAGTTCTCTGAAATGTCAAAAGACAAAAGCAGAGTAATTGACCACAATAAAAAGTTAAAAACAATAACAACACTGAAGATGAGTTCTTTGGCCACAACAGTTCTCTAAAATTGGTTTTAGATTCTTTTTTCTCACTATTAATTCACCATTACATTTATTTCTTCCTGACATGCACATCTTACATTATATAAATATGATTATAATTACCCTTCTACAAAGGCCTTTTCTCTTCCAAAATAGTAAAATACTGCCCCTTATGGCCTATGAATGAGAGTTACTAACCTAGCAAGAGCTAAGAATAACCCTTTAAAAAAAACAATAACCTTGAAGCCTATTAATTATCAAATTATATATCAGCTGTGAACCCCAATTCTCCTCAATCCCAAATAAGCCAGAAACCTATAGGAAATTAGCATCATGAGCATTATGATCATATTGTACTCTTTGTGCTCGAAGCCGACCACCTTGACTTGAGGTAAATCGGTCACGCTGCATGTCAAACCTGGTGCACACTCGTATAAATCTGTCGGTGCGAATTGTGTGACAAGCAGTAGCTTGAAAGTGTGAAAGGTGACAGAAAGGTACTTAATCCAGGCAACAAATTCAGGTACCTTTTGCACGAAAAACCCACCAACGAGCATGAAGGATAGCTTGAGAACCGATGTAAATGTAACTGCCTTTCTTAGATCCATTATGAAAGCGCCTATTGCGAGACCGAGGCCTTGTGATACCAAAACAGTAGCTAGCGTGATGAGGAGGAATTCTATGTAGCTTAGCACAGCCGGTTTCAACCCACCCATCCAATAGGTGATGGTTGTAAATAGAGTTGGCAGGATTAGTTCCATTGGAAGGTCTCCTACCAAACGAGCGGTGTAATATGAGGAAAGGCGGTACATGCCTGAGGTGCGTTCTTTGGCTAGCATCTCCCGCTCTTGCGGGAAGGTGAAAATGGCTTCAGAGATAGGGCCGAAGTTCCAAAACACTACTACAAAGAAAATTAGCCCGACCTGTACCAAATGATTGATTGGTCATATTGTTAGCTTCTTACTCAAAATTCTCTAATGACTTCACATTACATTGAATTCAAATGTACTTTTGTCAAAAGAAATGGAGAGAAAAATAAAACATATATATACCTGATCTTGGACATGATCTTGAGATTGGAACCATAACATGCCAGCAAGAAGAGAACTGACAATAACTTGAGTAATCTTGAAACTATTGAAAGATTTGTGCTTTCGTTCTTTTAGGCCCCTCTCCAGCAGCACTGTGAACTGGTCCCACCAGCTGGTACCCATTTTTTCCGTATTGTTGTCTGGTTCATTTTCCCTCAATTGCGTCGTCACTTCTTCCATTTCCTCTTGCACCAAGTTTTTCAACTTTGAGTTATATGCTAAAACCAGTGAAGCTTTGATTTCCTCTTTATCATGCACTGTTTCATCAGGAGAGATACCTATATTTCCCAAAATATTAATTATAACTATAG
The DNA here is from genome assembly GCA_964058825.1 of Carex arenaria. Lineage (NCBI taxonomy): Eukaryota > Viridiplantae > Streptophyta > Magnoliopsida > Poales > Cyperaceae > Carex > Carex arenaria. Next base: position 22,678 of record CAXKVW010001673.1, read on the forward strand.
TCTATGACTCGAAGTTTCGTACTCAATTTTCTGGCATTCAATTTCAAGAAAAGAAGAAAAAAATTCTTGACAAATGAAGTTCAAATACATAAATGAAGGCATGCACGGGCGCATATATTAGTGCATATGGTTCCCCTACATTGAATTACACATATGAGCAAAATTGAGTTCATCAATTCACAAACCATTAGCAATGTCAAGAAGGAAGTCAGCCGGGTTCATCGGTACGCTTGGTGCATAGCCAACACTTGCAATATAATCCATAGCAGAGGAAGCTTTTCCAAAGTATATTGGATGCCCACCAGATAAAATCAACACCTTTTGAAACATGTAAAACATGCCGCTTGACGGTTGGTGTATGCTCATGACCACTGTGCGATTACCCTTTGTCAGATTTGACAAGGTTAACACGATCCTACCAGCCGTAGTTGAGTCCAGACCGGAGGTGGGTTCATCCAAGAAGAGCAAACTTGGATTGATGAGCAACTCCTGACCAATGCTAACTCGCTTCCTCTCTCCACCAGATACTCCACGCTTTTCTGAATTCCCGATTATGCTATCCCGGCATGCTGTGAGGCCCAATTCTGTCATGACAGCCTCTGCAATAGAAGCCTTCTCCTTCCTAGGAATTGTACTGGGAAGTCGAAGTAGTGCAGTGTAGAGAAGGGTTTCAGTGACAGTGAGATGAGGATAAAGAACATCATCCTGATATATTTTTATGAGCATCGATCAGTGCTAGCCTATCTAATCATTTATAAAATATTATTATTTCATCTTCATATATTAATATTAATTAAAAGAAGAAAAAAAAGGCTAGTGAAGAGTATTCATGCGGAGACACGGATTATATATGGTATAATGCAGGGGCGGAATCAGCATTTGAATATAAGGGGGCTAAAAATTATTTTAAAAAAATAATGAAAAATAAAAAAATTTATAACGCAAAATCTTTCACTATTTGAGTTCATAAAAAAATATAATAATTAACTAACATCAATAAAATACCATGTCTATCAAAACTAAATTAAAAATATGAAATTCATAACATGTGGAATTGGTTCAGAAATCTGATTATCAAGATTTAAAATTTCTGTCAGAGTTTGAAAATTTGAGTTGCTTTTTTTCACCTTGAAATAAGAGTCCAATGTCTTTCTCTTAAACATAATTTTATCTGTGTACAAATTTACTTAAAGAAATAAATTATTACTTTTTATCTCAAAATTACAATGAATAATAATTTTAAAAAATACAAACAAATATAAACCTCAATTGAAATTGAATTTCGCAGTTCTTCTTTAACTTTGTTTTCTGAATTTATGTAGATGTGCTGTGGGATTTCGCCTCTCTTCAAATTGATCAATTTGCTGTTTTTTTTGGTGAATTGGAGAAGATGCTTAATGGGAGTGTGGGATTTCTTTCTTTCAATTAATCATTCGATGGCATTAATTTATTATACGGCTAACTTTCCAAATTCCAAAAGGCAAAAGCAAGAAGTTTCCTATTTTTTAATATTGATGGTACGGAAATCAAGGAGTCAACAATACAAATGGAAATAAAAAATGGTCAAAAGTTGCCTAGATTTTTATTCATGCCCACCATTTAATGAAATTCGTCAACTCTGCCCACCAAAATTAAATTCTATCAAAACTACCCAAACCGGCTATTTAATAGCCGGTCCCTAGGTTTTTTTTTTTGGAAAAAGTTATAAATTATTTTTTTTTTTATTAAAGTTTTAGAAATTTTTGATATGTTTCTTTGAAATTAGATAGAAAAAATATATAATTTAGTTTAAAAAATATATAAGGACTGAAATATTTCATTGTGTGTTGTTATTGGAAAAACATAAAAATTCTTTGAATCTGAATTATTGATCCCGGTTCAAAAGTCACTTCTAGGTAAATATAAAAAATATTATGGTATTTTTATTTTTGAAAAAATAAAAATTTAAGAAAAAAAATTGTATTATGTCTATATCATTAATAATATTAATAACATCATTTAAAAAAATATCATTAATTACTTAAAAAAATTGCATTAAAATGATTTGAATTGAAAGTTATAAGACTATTGTTTTATTGTATGTATATATTATATATGGATTCAACATTGTAACATGAAAAACTTTGTAGTATAGTGGTTAGGGTGTATGACTCTTATCCAAGAGATGCGGGTTTAAGCCCCAGTGGCAACAAAAATATTTTTTCGCGGTTCACAAGCAAGAAATGGACCAAGTTCATTTAGTCTTAAATCGGTATATTGATCTCTCCATTTCCGACTGTAATGGACCCGTCCATTACCTTTGTTGGAATTAGAAATGGATTCCATACAATCCGGAAGTACAAAAATGGTCCACACCAAATATCAATCATTCAATCCACAAAAATGATTCGTTTGGACCAAAATATTGTTTAACCTAGTTATATAAAATCCAAAATAAACTAAAGATGCACTGTTTTGCTTTGCATCTCCCATTTCCACTATACAATATCATTGTTTTGTATACATCTCCAAAAGATGCATTTAAAAAATCTCCAAAACAATAAAAATAAATAAATATGTTTTATTTTTTCAAAAAAACATATCAAATTTTTTTCAATAACACATAGTGATCTTACATGACTTTTAATAAACTAAATTATATATTTTTTCTATCTAATTTCAAAGAAATATATAAAAAGTTTCTAAAACTTTAATAAAAAAATAAATAATTTATAACTTTTTCCACAAAAAAAAAAACTAGAGACCGGCCATTTAATAGCCAGTTCCTAATAAAAATTAGGAACCATCTATTAAATAGCCGATTTGGGTAGTTTTGATAGAATTTAGTTTTGGTGGGCAGAGTTGGCGAATTTCATTAAATGGTGGGCATGAATAAAAATCAAGGCAAAAGTTGCTCCTCAAAATTTATTCTTAAGACCCTATAAATTCATAATATTATATAGGGGCGGCTACTATGGACAAAAAAAAAAAAAATACTTGAACTTCTCTATACTTGATTAAAAAAAAAAAAATGAAAGGGTGGCTTAGCACTCCTGAGATGTACTGCATGTGTTCCGCCTTATTGTTATCAGCAATCTATATTCTTTTGCCTTCACTATTTTCTTTTCATTTGAATCTGTTACTTGAGCTTCAGTCACAAGTGTAATATTAGATATATACAGATTGCATGTCAGAAATTTATACAATGTTAGTACCTGGGTCACAAATCCAATGCTACGGCTGAGAGAACTTGAGTAAGGACAGCCGTTGAAGGTAATAGTGCCCGTAACTTTACCCTTACCAGATTTGTTACCAGTTGAAGCGAGACGGCCCCCAAGTATTGTGAGAAGACTGGTTTTCCCACAACCTGATGGGCCTAGCAGTGCCAGCATCTCTCCAGGAAGAACAACACCTTTCATTAAAAATTAAACTTTTTATTACAAATCCATAATATAAAATAATAGATTGTTCATATGAAAACCAGTTGATTAATTCATCAAGCTGATCCTTTAAGAAGGTACTGCTAATTCATATGTTACACACAGTACTGGCACGGGACTATTGTCAGTGCATATGAAACGGGCTTCTTGCCTTTAAAATAAAATAAAATTAACATATGTCAACCTTAATTAATTAACTCTCCTAACTCTTATGACTCATGTAACGAAGCAATTATCAATCTAATAGAGGCTTGACCTCTGTTTTCTTTTCAAAAAAACTCTCCTAACTCTTAAATATATATAATATAATACCTGAAACTCCATGAAGGATGTTGCGAGTATCATCCTTCCGGCCACCACTGTGCGCTTTGTTCTTAATCTTGTACATGACATCCTCGAACTATATATGGAAAATTATCAAATCGTTTGAGATCAATAATCAATCTTTACCGGAGGCTCTTCATCGCCATATCTATCATTGTTTTTAATATCATAATTCGTATATTTAAGAAAATATTAGAAAGGGATCTTATAATTTGTACGAACAATAGTACGACAATCGGCGATCGATGAAAGATAAAAGAAAACAAATTAGAGATAATTTAGCATGCATACCTTTAGAGTTAGGGAGCGTTGTGGCCTGGAGAAAATGGAATCACCTCCTACCATTTCAGCCTCCATCATCTTGTTCACTTAAATATATCACTATCTAATCTCACAAGAAAAATGGCTAGCGAGAAAGAAGGAAGCAGTATACAAATATATGTATGTATATATATATATATATATATTTTTCTTATGGTTTCTGTGAGTGCGTGAGTAAGTGTGGAATGACTTGTGCAAAATAAAATCTCCTATTTCTTATGGTTTCTGGGAACAGATTTTGTCCAAAGTGCTTTGGAGTTTGGACTGAATTACTCTCCAAAGCCTTTTTTCACCGTACGATATATTCTCATCGTAATTTGCTAATTAACGCTAACAGAAGTTTACTCCTCCGTTAGACAGAAAAAAGGAAATTGCTTCTCTCTCTCTACTCTACTCTGGAATCAAATCATGCATGCAGATTGTATCAATGGTTTCTCCTCTCTTGGCTTACCAATTTCATTTTTCTTTCAGTGCTGAGGAGCCCTGTCTCTAATGGAACCATCACGTTTGAAGGTACCTTCATTCTCTCTCTCTAATAGAATGCATGATGGGCTTAGCTATTGAGTACTTTTAGTAGACAAACGTGCCATTGGTAGAAACATCTTTCAAGCTGTGATTGGAGTTCAAGTGAAATTGAATGGAAATGCAAAAACTTAGAAGTAGAAGAATGCTCGATCAAATGCCTCAGTTAACATTATTTCCAACACTTCTTTAATTATTGGGTTAATTTACTCATAATTTACGAATCTACTACCAACAATTATTTTACTCTTTGAAATCTTTTCTACCTACTATACATGTGTTTCTCCTTATTTAAGTGATAAGAAGGATTCTTCCTTGCAAATTAATATATTGATATCTCTTTTGAGAAATTTCTCGTAAGATACAAAATCACAGTTAAATGAGAAGAAAGAAAAGATGGGAGTTAATAAGACATCATTATACTATGTTAGAGGACCGTCTAACAAATTCAATATTCATGCTGATTAAGTTTGCACAAATCTTGATACATATCAGACCGCATAACCACTCCTTGTTAATGGGAGCGTGTGTGCTTCCTTAGGAGAGAACAGGAGGATATAAGAGTTCTTATTTTTGTATTTTGTTTTCTTGAAGCAATTTAATCCCAATCTAACGGGAAGAAAGAGAAATTATTTCTTTATTTTGTCTCACAGAGAAAATGAAAAAAAGAATAGCAGCTTTCCATATTTAGTTAACGGAAGAGAATATAACTTTCGCTAGCATTAATTAACAAATCACTGATGTGATTTTGATGAAATTATATCCTACGGTGAATTAAGGCTTCGGAGAGGAGTTCCATCCAAAGGGCTTTGGACAAAACCCGTTCCCTTCTTTTTTTGAGTGGAAACATAATTTTCTTTGTGTTACTGCCCAGGGGCGGAACACAGTACATCTCAGGGGTGCTAAGCCACCCTTCTATTTTTTTTAATTAAGTATAGAGAAGTTCAAGTAAATTTTATTTTTTGTACATAGTAGCCCCCTATATAATATTATGAATTTATAGGGTCTTAAGAATAAATTTTGAGGAGCAATTTTGACCACTTTTTAATTTCATTTGCATTGTTGACTCCTTTATTTCCGTACCATCAATATTAAAAAATACGAAACTTCTTGCTTTTGCCTTTTTGGAATTTGGAAAGTTAACCGTATAACAAATGCCATTGAATGATTAATTGAAAGAAAGAAATCCCACATTCCCATTAAGCATCTTCTCCAATTCACCAAAAAAAAAAAAATGATCAAATTTGAAGAGAGGTGAAATCCCACAGCACATCTACATAAATTCAGAAAACAAAGTTAAAGAAGAGCTGCGAAATTCAATTTTAATTGAGGTTTGTATTTGTTTGTATTTTTTAAAATTATTATTTATTGTAATTTTGAGATAAAAAGTAATAATTTATTTCTTTATGTATAATTTGTACACAGATAAAATTATGTCTAAGAGAAATACATTGGACTCTTATTTTAAGGTGAAGAAAAACAACTCAAATTTTCAAACTCTGACAGAAATTTTAAATCTTGATAATCAGATTTCTGAACCAATTCCACATGTGATGAATTTCATATTTTTAATTTAGTTTTGATAGACATGATATTTTATTGATGCTAGTTATTTATTATATCTTTTTATGAGCTCAAATAGTGAAATATTTTGTGTTATAATTTTTTTTGTTTTTCATTATTTTTTTAAAATGATTTTTAGCCCCCTCTTATATTCAAATCCTGGTTCCGCCCCTAGTTACTGCCATTAGTGCCATGAATGTTCCCTTCCATTAATTTGTCTTTCTATAGATTTTGTTCTTTTTTCCTCTCTACTTTCCATGTTGGTTGAATGGAACTCAAAATTTGAGTTTAGATCCGGAACATAACACATGTTTCGGCACGAATATTAAAGGGGGAGCGCTATTCTACACGCAATAAGTGTAATAATCAGCGTTGAGAGAATTTTTTTTCTTTTATACCTGTTTTACCCTCCCTATACTTTCTTTCTTCAATTAACACTGATTCTCTCTGTCCCTCTTCGATTGAGTCATTACAAAAATAAAAACGCTCAATTAATGCACACTGCATATTCTCTCTTTCCGATTGATCAATCTAATGTTCAATTCTTCATTAACAAAAATGGAAATTAATCAAATTGTAGAATTTATAGGAGAGAAACTCAGAATGAGATCAAATTCCATGATATTGATGAATCTATTGTATCCTCATTTTGATTCTGGAGAGGATCTCAAGAAATTAAACAAGAAGGAAGCAGTTTTTGAAGTTGGCTATCAACTATTCTATCAACAATTGAGACTTCAAGCAAGAGATAACGAAAAGAGTTAAGCTAACCATTTTTTTATTGAATTTATATTATAATGATTTTTTTTATCTCAAATTCGTAATAATCGTAAAATAAAATGATTACACCGTATATTGATTCTTTGCATTTAAATATGAACTATTCATAGCTAACAATAATTGGACGCCATTAAGGTGTTCGATGAAATGCCATTATGGTGACATATTTTTTTATTAAAGGTGTTCAATGATTTTTTTTTCTTTTGAGACTGTCAGAGTTTTATTAACATCATAAAATAGAAAAATTAAATCTCTCACATGTAGGGCTGAAAACATAGCCGGATCCTACATGAAAACATAGCCGGATTATCCGTTCTGAATCCGCTTCGTATCCGACCAAAATCTAAATTCAGCTAAACGGATTCGGATAATATCCGGATCTGGATTCGGATAATTATTCATTATGAACAAAAGATCCAGAAACAAATACGGATAATTCCGCTCCTGCACAAATGGATCGCATATCCGGATATATCCGGAATCAAACCCGCTCCCGCAAAAAGCTTAGGCAGGTTTGAATTGCTGCGGAGTTGCGCTTAGTGTTTTATAGGAGCTCTGGGGACTCGGAAAATATAGCAAAGAAATGTGGGACTAAATGTGAGCCATTCTCAATTCTGAAGTGAACCGGTCACGCATGACACGTGTACATGTATAAATCGTTAATGGACTAGGTTATTCCAAGCCCAAAGCATCAATCTTAAAATGGGCCTTTCTTTATTAGGTCTAAACTTAATTTTTCTGTTTGGCTGTTTGGCGTTTGCAGTGCAAATTTTGCATTAAATGAAAAATAATATAATTGCTTAAATAATATAAACTAGATTGAAATATATAACAACAAAAATCTATATCTTTTGATTTTTGTATCCTAAAGTTCATATAATTTGATTATCCGACAATTATTCATTTTGTATCCGTATTCGAATCCGTATCCGTGGATTATCCGCTCCATATCCGTATCCGTTTAAGGTGGATTTGGTTTTACATTTTGATATCCGTTTACTATCCGTATCTGTATTCGTATCCGCTCATTAAAATGTGGATGTGGATATGGTATCAGCATTATCCGCTCCGAATCCGCTCCGTTTACACCCCTACTCACATGAGTCTAATCAGCATGACTCTTCTACTCTCACCCCTATATACATCCTCTCAGAACACTTAGAGCAATAAATCCTATACTGGTAAAAATGAAACCATAGAAACAGCAATGGGAAAACAACAAAACAATCTCATTTAGAAATTAATAGTGATTGACCATAAGCTCCCTTCCATCGGAATTCATTTTGCCAATAGGTTAGGCTCAGTACGGTACTATACTTGCATAGTGGGTAAAAGGATTCCACTATACTGGTACACTGAAAACTAAAAACTAAAAACTGAGTTGCACCTTTTACTTTTTATTTGGTGATTGAAAGGCACAACTTATTCATGATTCTGAATTACATTGCACTTTATTAACAGATGAATCTTAACGAGCCGGTCAATAATGATGGCATAGAGAATGAAAAACTTGAGTTAATGGGATTGAGCTTTGAGACTTCTGATGAGTTGATTAAGGGAATGCGTAGTTTTTTCTCAGAAAGAGGCTATGGTTTATCAGTTTGTGGCTCAAGAAAAGATAAATACGTAGTTTTGGGGTGTGATAGGGGTGGTTGTTATCGAGACCAATGCAATATTTCGATTGAACAAAGAAAAAAGGACAACCACAAGTCATTTAACAGATTGTCCATTTGTACCTGTTCGGCAAAGAAGATTAAGGTTCCTTAGTCTTCCTTAAGACCTTAAGTCTACCGAACAGCTGTGCCTTAGTGAAAATTAGTGACTTCCTTTAGTAAGGAGGCCTCCCCCTCTCCTTAAGAAAAGTGGTTCCTTAAAGGCCTCCTTCGAGCATATTTTGACCTTTTATTACCATCATACCCACTTTCACTAAGGAGCTCTTATTTTTTAATGAATTTTTATACCCCCACTCTTTCTCTCCCACCTGCACAGAAACCCATCTTCAAAAACACGCTTCCTCCTTTCTCTGACCTAAATCCATGGTCGTCGAACAGTGATCTCGAAAACTAATATCACAAAAAGCTTTCTCTTGAAAGGCCCTATCTTTTGAGATCCATTTTGATAAGTATAATCCATTATTTCACTTCATGAATTTTCATGGTACAACCTGTTCTTGTAAGTTCTTGAATATTTCTCAAATTTTATGTTTTTTTTTGTGCACTGGAAACCTAGAACTGATTTTCCTCTTGTGTGTTGTTGTCTTTGTCATTGTCTCTGTCATTGGTACCAGTCGGTACTAGCTGAAAGAGAATCCACGTTGGAAGCAAAGAATCAAAATGAGTTCGCAACTTTGTTTTCTTCCAAATCACTGCCAGAGTTAACTTCCTTCGACCAATCGGTCATAGAAGACAGCTCCTCAACGAAACAGAAAGATTTTGCAACTTTGATTTGTTCTAAACTAATTTGCTAAAATTAACTTTCCTATTTTTGCTGTATGATTTTTGTCCACTTCACAACTTTGTTATTTTGCTCCATAATTTACGTTTCTCAACCTATAATTTTCATTATTTAATACAAAGAGTGGCAACATCAGCCAGCATTCTAAAAAAAACAGAGAGAGAAGAGATGGACATTTAGGTCTTTACATATTATAATCTTTATTCTTAATCCTACAAGCTTGCCGAACAACTGCTCCTTAGCAAATATTATATTTTTAATCCTCACTCCCTTAAGGAGGGCTGCCGAACACCCTCTTTAAGATTAAGGGAAAACGACAAGATAATGGGTCATGGATGATATAAATAAAGAACTACTTACACAATCATGAAGCTTCGGTTGATGTAACCGGACATCCTATATGTCGTAGGCTATCGCAAGAAGAAATAATAAGTATTGAACAAATGAGCAAATCTGGAATACCGCCAAGACAAATTATTTTCTTCTCTTCGGCAAACTAACCCCAAGCTTCCTGCAATCTCAAAAACTATTTATAATGCAAAAGCAAAATTTCACAAAGATAATCTAGCGGGTCATTCTGTCATTCAAGCTCTCTTGGAAGAGCTTTCCCAAGGAGGTTTCACATACGACATTTCAAGTGAAGGAGACCATCTCACTCATCTATTTTTTGCTCATCCATTGTCGGTAAAATTAACTCAAAACTTTCATAATATCTTTATTATGGATTGTACCTACAAAACCAATATGTACAAAATGCCATTACTGGATATCATAGGAATTTCAAGTTTCAACACTTCCTTTTATTCGGATTTTGCTTTTCTGAAAAGAAAGAGGGAGGAGGATTACATATGGGCATTAAAAAGATTTAAGAATATTATGGGTGAGAAACAACCTTGTGTCATAATAACTGATAGAGAGTTTGCATTAATTAATGCAATTAAAATTGTGTTTCCAGAGTGCAAACACTTACTCTGTGTGTGGCACATAGAGAAAAACATATTGACAAAGTGCAAAAAATATTTTGAAACTGAAGAGATTTGGGTAGGTTTTCTGAGTTCTTCGAAACATGTAGTGTATTCTTCAACTGAGCTTGAATATAATGAACATTGGAAAGAATTTGAATCAAGCTATGTGGAGAAAAAGAAAGCATTGGAGTATATTGAAAATGTGTGGTTACCATTGAAAGAGAAGTTTGTCAGTGCATGGACTGATGAATACTTGCACTTTGGCAACTGTGCATCTTCATGAGCAGAATCAGCACATGCCAAATTTAAGAAATATTTACAAGTTTTAACTGGCGATCTTTATGAAGTGTGGAGCAAAATGTGTCTCGTCATTGAAAATGAATTCAATGAAATTAAGGTACTATCAACACAAACTTATGTTCTAATCTCAAATTTTTATGTAACTTTAGAATCACATAGTTTGTTGTTGCCTAAATTTTTTTGTAGGCAAAGCTAGGGAAAAGATGAATCTTCTTCATAGTTGCAATACTTCATTTTATAAAAATGTTGTTTATCGTGTGTCTATTTGTGCTCTAAAAGAGCTACACAAACAACACATGAAGGCAAAGTTGGGTACTATGAGTGTGACTTGCAGTGGGCAATTTACAAAAACTATGGGTCTTTCATGTGCTCAGAAAATAATTAATTCGAGAAATGAGCCACTGATTCTTGACTTGATACACTCATAGTGGCGGATTGATGGAAGGACTTTGAGTACTAATGATGATATACGCAACGATGACCATGATGATGGCCTTAGTGTCCTGCTTGAAGAACTTCGCACTAAGTATCAAGAATGGCTGACTTCTAAAAAAGAGAGCACTTGTGAAAAGATAAAAGAACTTCTAAATCAATCTGATGTCTTTTTCGAGCCTAATACCCGGCCTCCTAAAGGCCGTCCACCAAAGCCAAATAATAAGAGAAATGTGGTAAGTTCTATACGACGAGATCCTTCTAGTTTTGAGTTTGTCGAAGCATCCCGTCAGTGCAGTTCAAGTAAAGGAATTGATCATGGAAATCATGCACATGGAGATGCAAATTTATTTGATTTAAATGTAAGTTCCGATATGTGGGAATAAGTTAACAAATAAGCTACATGAACATGTAAGAGTTGAATTTTGTTGGGTTTTAATTTTTATTTGATTAGGTATTGGATTTATTGATATTTAATTGTATGTGAAATATGATAGAACAAATTATATTCCGCTACTATAATTGTGATAAACTGTTATATGTGAAATGTTTATTATTATTGAAGTACAGAGAGTTTAACAAAACTGACTGGCCATCAGTTTTGATTATTGATTCATAAAATGAAAGGTATATCATTTCTTCTTTGACTGATCACCAAAGAAGAAATGAATAACCTTGATAACATGAGACTATAAATTTATTTTTGTTTATCTATAGTAATGATAATTGAGTAGCGCAGCGGAAGTGTGATGATTTTCAACTAATCATTGTATTATTTAAAATATGCATATTGATTTAAATTTTGAGGACGAAATTTTTTTAAGGGGGGAAGAATGTAACACTATGCAAAAATGTGAATATAAAATTGATAACTGAAAATAATATACAAACTATCTGAATTTATTTTTCAGTGACTAAGTAATATTTAAAGAATATATATTAATTTTTCTGAACTAATTAGCAATGATGAATAAGTTACTTTGTGTGGTTTATTATCAAATCAATAATTTTAAAATTATGTTTGATTGATATCAGGTTAACTCACATGTCTAAAATATTTTGGAGTGAATATTTGAAAATTTGAAATGGAAATTGTATGAGATATAATGTATATAGAAATATAGGATTGAATGCTTGATGCATGTAATATATATATATATATATATATATATATATATATATATATATATATAACATTCTTTTAATTACTTTTGGACTAATTTGCAAAGTTTGGAAACATGAAGGTTAAATATATAAAATGACAAACTTAAAATAAAATAAAAAGAACTAAAGCACCACCGTGGCACTATGGCCACGTGGTCAATACTGGATGCTCACCCTTATATGTTCTCAATTAGCCTTCTCCCGTGATTTTTATTCATGCCCACCATTTAATGAAATTCACCAACTCCGCCCACCAAAACTAAATTCTATTAAAATTATCCAAACCAGCTATTTAATAGCTTGTTCCTAATTTTAAGAACCGGCTATTAAATGGCCAGTCCCTAGTTTTTTCTTTTTTTTGGAAAAAAGTTATAAATTATTTTTTTTTTATTAAAGTTTTAGATATTTTTGATATGTTTCTTTGAAATTAGATAGAAAAAATATATAATTTAGTTTAAAAAATATATAAGGACTGAAATATTTCATTGTGTGTTGTTATTGGAAAAAAATAAAAATTCTTTGAATCTGAATTATTGATCCCGGTTCAAAAGTCACTTCTAGGTAAATATAAAAAATATTATGGTATTTTTATTTTTGAAAAATAAAAATTTAAGAAAAAAAATTGTATTATGTCTATATCATTAATAATATTAATAACATCATTTAAAAAAATAAATCATTAATTACTTAAAAAAATTGCATTAAAATGATTTGAATTGAAAGTTATAAGACAACTGTTTTATTGTATGTATATATAGTATATGGATTCAACATTGTAACATAAAATACTTTGTAGTATAGTGGTTAGGATGTATGACTCTCACCCAAGGGACGCGGGTAACCCCCAGTGGCAACAAAAATGTTTTTTCGCGATTCACAAACAAGAAATGGACCAAGCTCATTTAGTCTTAAATCGGTATATTGATCTCTCCATTTCCGACTGTAAACCTTTGTTTGAATTAGAAATGGATTTCGTACAATTCGGAAGTATTGTCTAACCTAGTTGTATAAGATCCAAAATAATGGTTGGGAAAAAATGGTTCTTTGGACGGTTGTGATTCGTTTGGACCAAAATATTGTCTAACTTAGTTGTATAAGATCTGAAATAAACTAAAGATGCATTGTTTTGCTTTGCATCTCCCATTTCCACTATACAAGATCATTGTTTTGTATACATCTCCAAAAGATACATTTAAAAAATCTCCAAAACAATGAAAATAAATAAATACGTTTTATTTTTTCAAAAAAACATATCAATTTTTTTTCCAATAACACACAGTGATCTTACATGGCTTCTAATAAACTAAATTATATATTTCTTTCTATCTAATTTCAAAAAAACATATCAAAAATTTCTAAAACTTTAATAAAAAAAAATAAATAATTTATACTTTTTCCAAAAAAAAAAAAAAACCTAGGGACCGGCTATTAAATAACCAGTTTGGGTAGTTTTGATAGAATTTAGTTTTAGTGGGCAGAATTGGCGAATTTTATTAAATGGTGGGCATGAATAAAAATCACGGAGCCTTCTCTCTTGCGTTAAGAAAGAAAACAAAAAGAAGAAAATAAAGAGAAAAATGAAAGTAGAAATTAAGAAAAGGATGAAAGGGTGAAACTCAGTGGAGGGGGCAAAAGGTTGTGTTACTTCTTATTTGATCTCTGAGTTGTGGTATTTTTTCTTATCCTCATTCGTTCAAGTATGTCTAGTTATATTTGATGGAAATAGTCATTAATGGCTCTATTCTTGTCATCTAAAATGTAATTGGACAGAGAGAATATTATGTGTGTGAGATTCATTTACTGGGCTATAAGGTTTAATTGGTAAAAGTGATTTTATAGGATTTACTTAATTCATGTGATTTTGTTAATTAGATACTAATTTACCTATGTATGTTAACATAGGCATAGACCCTATCGAACAGGAATTGGCGGGACCCTCTGAGGCTATGAAACTAGTGATAGTTGATCATCTACGTACTTTACATGATCAAGTGCGAGGTTATTGGATTAGTCTGAGATTCACTACTAGAAATTAAATCGTAACTCGCTGTGCATTTTGAATATTGGATTGACTGCATTGATTGAACTGTTGCATCATATGCATAGCCCAATGCAATTGAAACTGAATTATAGGTAAGTCTGTTGACTGTCATGTTGATATTGTTTATCAATTGGTTGATTCTTATTGCAAATGATTAATTGAGACCACAGTGATTGAATTAATTGAATATTGAATACTATAATCCTTGAACCTCCATATAGTGGAGAAAAATGATTAATATATCGTAAAGTCTAGCTAGCTACTAGACTTTACTCCAGGGCCCTTATGCACATATGGTGAATGGCCCCAACTGAACCCAATACCGGTTGGGTAGGGTTTAGGGTTTATCAGCTAAACTGAATTTAATAGAAATTTATTCAATTGAACTTAATTTAAAGGGAAAATTGTTATTTGCCACTCCAAAATCTTCAAATTTGAAAAATGCCATCACGAAACTATAAATATGAAAAATGCCACTCTAAACTTAGTTAATTCTTAAATTTGCCACAAATACACAATTTTTATACTTTTTTTTTTATTAAAAATTAACTGAAAAATATAGTTTTGAGATACATATAATGAGGGGTCTGAAGGGTATATAGGGAAATACGGAAATACATATCTCAATTTAAATACTAAGTTTTGAGATACTAAGTTTAAAGTTGTATTTTTCATATTTATAGTTTTGTGATGGCATTTTTCAGATTTGAAGGTTTTGGAGTGACAAATAACCATTTTTTTCCTAATTTAAAAACATAATGGCTCTGCCATGACCATTAAGTTGTTTTAACCTTTAAATGATGGGATTGGGTTTTGTCCAAAGGGGTTTGGACAAAGCCTCAACCAAAGACAAGCTTAGAAGTCCAATTTGCATTGAGATTCGTGCAAACATATTTAAAATTTAATAAATTTAAATGGCCTCAACCAAAGCCACCCTCAATAAAAGATGGTAGATGAAATGCACTTATTATATTCTTTTTTTTTTTTTTTATGGTAATCAACAATTGTTGACAACATATATATTGATTATAAAAAAATTTATTTACATTCACGTGCTCTAATCTAGTGCAACTATCTAGCTCGCATCAATAGCCATAATAAGCTTACAAAAATCAGAATCATCCCCACCCCCTCTGATCCCTCTATTGTTGTTGGTCCCAAAAATTGATATCGACCGTCGTGTCATTTAATAGAATATACACTGGCTTGCTCTTATTGGCGAACAATCTCCTGTTCCTTTCTCTCTAGAGCCCCCAGACCCCTGCCTCCCAAACTCCTATTGGCTTGCACTTATTATATTCACCTGTCATATTTTGTTTGGAGAAAATCAGAAGCAATTCTACTATAGTTGTGAATTTTAGGATAATGGTTCTGATAATTTTTCTTTGAACTATCATGATTTTATTTTGCTACAATCTAGCCGTTAACCTCTGGTACCAGTACCACCAAGAGCAAACCTCCTTCACAGGTACCAGATGGTACTGGTACAGTATAATGGTCCTTATTCAGTTATTTTTTTAGCATCTGATCAATGTCTTGTAATTCACTTCCAATGCATATACTAATTTTCAAACCTATGATATTTTACATGGAGCATAATGCCTTATTCACAGGACTAAATATCTTTCTCTGTTGAAAATTTCAAATTATTGTCTACTTTCTCCTTTTGATTTTGTTTTCCTTTTGAGATTATTTGAAAGGGGAAAGCAACCAAGGAAAAATCACATGAGTTCTCTGAAATGCCAAAAGACAAAAGCAGAGTAGTTGACCACAAGAAAAACAATAACAACACTAAAGATGAGTTCTTTGGCCACAACAGTTCTCTAAAATTGGTTTTAGGTTCTATGTTCTCACTAATTCACCATTACATTTATTTCTTACTGACATGCACATCTTACACTAGATAAATATGATTATAATTACCCTTCTACAAAGGCCTTTAAAAAATAGCAAGAGCTAAGAATAACCCTTTAAAAAATACTATAACCTTGAAGCCTATTAATTATCAAATTATATATCAAATGTGAACCCCAATTTTCCTCAATCCCAAATAAGCCAGAAACCTCCAGGAAATTAGCATTATGAGCATTATGATCATATTATACTCCTTGTGCTTGAAGCCGACCACCTTGACTTGAGGTAAATCGGTCATGCTGCATGTCAAACCTGGTGCACACTCGTATAAATCTGTCGGTGCGAATTGTGTGACAAGAAGTAGCTTGAAAGTGTGAAAGGTGACAGAAAGGTACTTAATCCAGGCAACAAATGCAGGTACCTTTTGCACGAAAAACCCACCAACGAGCATGAAGGATAGCATGAGAACCGATGAAAATGTAACTGCCATTCTTAGATCCATTATGAAAGCACCTATTGCGAGACCGAGGCCTTGTGAAACCAAAACGGTAGCTAGCGTGATGAGGAGGAATTCTATGTAGCTTAGCACAGCCGGTTTCAGACCACCCATCCAATAGGTGATGGTTGTAAATAGAGTTGGCAGGATTAGTTCCATTGGAAGGTCTCCTACCAAACGAGCGGTGAAATATGAGGAAAGACGGTACATGCGTGAGGTGCGTTCTTTGGCTAGCATCTCCCGCTCTTGCGGGAAGGTGAAAATGGCCTCAGAGATAGGGGTGAAGTTCCAAAACCCTACTACAAAGAAAATTAGCCCGACCTGTACCAAACGTTTGATTGGTCAAATTGTTAGCTTCTTACTCAAAATTCTCTAATGACTTCACATTACATTGAATTCAAATGTACTTTTGTCGAAAGAAATGGAGAGAAAAATAAAAATATATATACACCTGATCTTGGACATGATCTTGAGATTGGAACCATAACATGCCAGCAAGAAGAGAACTGACAATAACTTGAGTAATCTTGAAACTATTGAAAGATTCATGCTTTCGTTCTTTTAGACCCCTCTCCAGCAGCACTGTGAACTGGTCCCACCAGCTGGTACACCATTTTTCCGTATTGTTGTCTGGTTCATTTTCCCTCAATGGCGTCGTCACTTCTTCCATTTCCTCTTGCACCAAGTTTTTCAGCTTTGAGTTATATGCTAAAACCAGTGAAGCTCTGATTTCCTCTCTATCATGCACTGTTTCATCAGGAGAGATACCTATATTTCCCAAAATATTAATTATAACTATAGTATATGACCCGTAGTCTCGTACACAATTTTCTGGCATTCAATTTCAAGAAAAGAAAAAAAAATCTTAACAAATGAAGCTCATAAACATAAATGAAGGCATGCACGGGTGCATATATTAGTGCATCTGGTTCCCATATATTGAATTACACATATAAGCAAAATTAAGTTCTTGAATTCACAAACCATTAGCAATGTCAAGAAGGAAGTCAGCCGGGTTCATCGGTACACTTGGTGCATAGCCAACACTTGCAATATAATCCATAGCAGAGGAAGCTTTTCCAAAGTATATTGGATGCCCACCCGATAAAATCAACACCTTTTGAAACATGTAAAATATGCCGCTTGACGGTTGGTGTATGCTCATGACCACTGTGCGATTACCCTTTGTCAGATTTGACAATGTTAACACGATCCTACCAGCCGTAGTTGAGTCCAGACCGGAGGTGGGTTCATCCAAGAAGAGCAAACTTGGGTTGATGAGCAACTCTTGACCAATGCTAACTCGCTTCCTCTCTCCACCAGATACTCCACGCTTTTCTGAATTCCCGATTATGCTATCCCGGCATGCTGTGAGGCCCAATTCTGTCATGACAGCCTCTGCAATAGAAGCCTTCTCCTTCCTAGGAATTGTACTGGGAAGTCGAAGTAGTGCAGTGTAGAGAAGGGTTTCAGTGACAGTGAGATGAGGATAAAGAACATCATCCTGATATATTTTATGAGCATCGATCAGTGTTAGCCTATCTGATCATTTATAAAATATTTTTTTTCATTTCCATATATTAATATTAACTAAAAGAAAAAAGGCTACTGAAAGAAAAACTATCTATGGTTTAGGTAGAGTATTTATGCGGAGACACGGATTATATAATATATATGGTATAATGTGTTATTGTTATCAGCAATCTATATTCTTTTGCCTTCATTATTTTTTTTTTTTCATTTGAATCTGTTACTTGAGCATCAGTCA
>CAXKVW010001674.1:0-27069 GCA_964058825.1 Carex arenaria
AATGCAAATACTGTTATGCCTCAAGATAGAGTTTCTTCTATGCATATTGGAAGACTTGGAATGCACAATTTATGCCTCAAGATAGTGCTGGTACTGCTATGCGCAAGGATTTTCAGAGATCAGAATAAAGAACTGCGTGTTGGTAGAAGAAGTACAAGATGAGGGGATTCCCTCTTCTGGTTCTGATTAGAAGAGAAAAAAAAACAGATTTCACTTTTTCTTTGGTGGTTGTGATTGATTTGGGTTCTTATAGTTGGTGCTTCTTTTTTGTTTCTTTCTTAGTTCAATTTAGCACTTTTAAACTGGATGTCATAGGTAGTAGTTTATTTCTTTAAGGCTTTTAAGCAGTAGGTGTTGTGCATATAATTATGTGATATCCAATAAGAGATGGTGATAATACAATGTTCATTTTTACTTTGTATATGTTGTTTCTTTTTCACTTGATAATTATGTAATATCTAATGAGGATATATGATAAAGAGAAATAAAAGGAGAAATAGAGAACAGAGAATTATGATTTTTTCTGTAAAAAAATGACAATAATGCCCTTGAGGAATACAGAATTATCAAAATCTGCAATTATGGATGCATTATCACTGGTGTGAACATTAATTTGCATTTAATATGCAAGTATGAATATATATTTATTGCTCACGACTAGTTTACATTCTATATACAAATATATTTCAGAAAGTTGTAAGAAAAATGAAAAAGAAAATCTTACATCAAATAATCAAACAAATCTATATGCGAACTAATTGAATAATATACAAATTAAATTAAATCCTTCTAGTTAATTAGCTACCCAAACTTGAAATTCATATATCTTCAGTAATCATATCACTGGCAACGACATAGCAGTGCTACTAGTATTCTCCTACTCTAATACTTGTTTGTTGATTACTTAAACAAATAGCATCTTTATCTTGAGGCATAATTGAGCATCCAAGTCTTCCAGTATGCACCTAATCCATTTTATTCAAGAGTAAACAAAATAATTGAAAAGGTAAGTAGACATATATACATATCTAAGGAAACATGAAAAGGTAATGTTCCTTGACAAGATTCACAGGAATATGATATTTGATTGTTCCAATTTATCCAAAAATCTTTACTTTCAAAGTTTTCTGTGAGAGTCGAAGGTTCAGTGCCATTTGCTGTTGAGCCTGAGAGTTTCACCTCCAACTGGCAAATACAATTTGGTAACCTGAAGATATTAGGACCATGAAATTAGGCACTTGGGTCTCTAAAAGGTATGCACAGTCCAATTATAATTTGACCTTTGCAAGTGATAAATCTAATAAACAAATCAATTTCATTGAATGCATACTGAAATTGATTGCAATTCTAAACGAAAAACAGATGATTATCTAATAAATAATACCATCCAGATCGATTTTGAACTAGGGTTGCAAAAAAAAGGCAGATCGATTTTGGCAGTATGAAGAGCAAATTCACAAACCCAAACAACAAGATTGTTGACAGTATGAAGAGCAAATTCAAACCTCATAAAAATCTAATATAAGATTGTCGGCAGGGGTTCGGCAGCCTGGCAGTGGAGGGAAGCGGAGAGGCAGGAGGGGCGGCGGAGGCAGGAGGTTCGGCGCCCTGACGGAGGAGGTGCTGGCGGAGCCAGTTCTGCCGGAGAAGGATGGTCTGGCGGAGAGGGAGGGTCCTGGCGGAGGTTTGATTGAGAGGCGAAGGGTTTGATTTGGGTGCTGGAGAGAAATTCTGATTTTATCAATTTATGTAGCAGGGGTAAATTTGGTATTTTTAAAATACATATTTTATACAACTGAATTGAGTATAATTTTAATAAAATCTGTATATAAAATGTGTATTGGTGGCAAAAACATGAATTTAGAAATTTTAGAGTGGCAATTTCCCAATTTCATGTTTTGAAGTGGCAATTTCATAATTTCAAAGTTTTGGAGTTGCATAAAAACAATTTCCCCTTTTGGCATGAAATTGTTTTTATGCCACTCCAAAACTTTGAAATTATGAAATTGCCACTCCAAAACTTAAAATTGGAAAATTGCCACTCTAAAATTCCTAAATTCATGTTTTTGCCACCAATACATATTTTATATACAGATTTTATTAAAATAATACTCAATTCAGTTGTATAAAATATGTATTTTAAAAATACCAAATTTACCCCTACTGTTAATATCGCCCTAAATACACCTTCTCTGCCAAAGACAAATTTTCTCCGCCAAATCTGCACCTTCTTCTCCGCCGAACACTGAGCCTTTCCAATAGGCGATTTCTTCCCACACCCTGGCAAGCCTCCAGCGTGATATGAACTTCATGTGCTAAAATTGATTTCAGAAATATGCAATCCAGCGCATAGCTAGTGCATCACCAGAATATCCGGTCACCTTCATCCTCCCTCTTCGCAGGTTAGATGCAATACTCATTTTTTTTTTGCTACGATTAGAATTATCCGATTGTTCTCAGGAGCTTAATTTTGATTTGGAGAAGGTGTTTTGCTTTATTATATCTGTCTTTAATTTAACCAATTTTGATGATTTGAACCTGGTACTTATCAATCCCTAATAGGTACAGGTTTAATACTGGTCAGTACCAGTAGTGGATAGGGGCTGCCAACATTTCAAAATTGTTGATACTTATGGTTGGTTGTTGGTACAGACAGCTGTTACTAGTAAAAACCAAATGATATTGTACAATGACCTTCTTGTTGAGGGTTAAATTGCATTTATCTTAGTGATTATTTCCTTGTTGGCATTTATCTTTGTCCTTTATGACCCTTACATTTCCGTGCTCAGAACCTATTTTGCCAGGTTACATTCTTTATGACCCTTACATTTCCGTCCTTTATGACTCTTTATTTCTTTATTTGCAAACAGTTTTTTCTATGAGCCCATTCAATGCAAATACTGTTATGCCTCAAGATAGAGTTTCTTCTATGCATATTGGAAGACTTGGAATGCACAATTTATGCCTCAAGATAGTGCTGGTACTGCTATGCGCAAGGATTTTCAGAGATCAGAATAAAGAACTGCGTGTTGGTAGAAGAAGTACAAGATGAGGGGATTCCCTCTTCTGGTTCTGATTAGAAGAGAAAAAAAAACAGATTTCACTTTTTCTTTGGTGGTTGTGATTGATTTGGGTTCTTATAGTTGGTGCTTCTTTTTTGTTTCTTTCTTAGTTCAATTTAGCACTTTTAAACTGGATGTCATAGGTAGTAGTTTATTTCTTTAAGGCTTTTAAGCAGTAGGTGTTGTGCATATAATTATGTGATATCCAATAAGAGATGGTGATAATACAATGTTCATTTTTACTTTGTATATGTTGTTTCTTTTTCACTTGATAATTATGTAATATCTAATGAGGATATATGATAAAGAGAAATAAAAGGAGAAATAGAGAACAGAGAATTATGATTTTTTCTGTAAAAAAATGACAATAATGCCCTTGAGGAATACAGAATTATCAAAATCTGCAATTATGGATGCATTATCACTGGTGTGAACATTAATTTGCATTTAATATGCAAGTATGAATATATATTTATTGCTCACGACTAGTTTACATTCTATATACAAATATATTTCAGAAAGTTGTAAGAAAAATGAAAAAGAAAATCTTACATCAAATAATCAAACAAATCTATATGCGAACTAATTGAATAATATACAAATTAAATTAAATCCTTCTAGTTAATTAGCTACCCAAACTTGAAATTCATATATCTTCAGTAATCATATCACTGGCAACGACATAGCAGTGCTACTAGTATTCTCCTACTCTAATACTTGTTTGTTGATTACTTAAACAAATAGCATCTTTATCTTGAGGCATAATTGAGCATCCAAGTCTTCCAGTATGCACCTAATCCATTTTATTCAAGAGTAAACAAAATAATTGAAAAGGTAAGTAGACATATATACATATCTAAGGAAACATGAAAAGGTAATGTTCCTTGACAAGATTCACAGGAATATGATATTTGATTGTTCCAATTTATCCAAAAATCTTTACTTTCAAAGTTTTCTGTGAGAGTCGAAGGTTCAGTGCCATTTGCTGTTGAGCCTGAGAGTTTCACCTCCAACTGGCAAATACAATTTGGTAACCTGAAGATATTAGGACCATGAAATTAGGCACTTGGGTCTCTAAAAGGTATGCACAGTCCAATTATAATTTGACCTTTGCAAGTGATAAATCTAATAAACAAATCAATTTCATTGAATGCATACTGAAATTGATTGCAATTCTAAACGAAAAACAGATGATTATCTAATAAATAATACCATCCAGATCGATTTTGAACTAGGGTTGCAAAAAAAAGGCAGATCGATTTTGGCAGTATGAAGAGCAAATTCACAAACCCAAACAACAAGATTGTTGACAGTATGAAGAGCAAATTCAAACCTCATAAAAATCTAATATAAGATTGTCGGCAGGGGTTCGGCAGCCTGGCAGTGGAGGGAAGCGGAGAGGCAGGAGGGGCGGCGGAGGCAGGAGGTTCGGCGCCCTGACGGAGGAGGTGCTGGCGGAGCCAGTTCTGCCGGAGAAGGATGGTCTGGCGGAGAGGGAGGGTCCTGGCGGAGGTTTGATTGAGAGGCGAAGGGTTTGATTTGGGTGCTGGAGAGAAATTCTGATTTTATCAATTTATGTAGCAGGGGTAAATTTGGTATTTTTAAAATACATATTTTATACAACTGAATTGAGTATAATTTTAATAAAATCTGTATATAAAATGTGTATTGGTGGCAAAAACATGAATTTAGAAATTTTAGAGTGGCAATTTCCCAATTTCATGTTTTGAAGTGGCAATTTCATAATTTCAAAGTTTTGGAGTTGCATAAAAACAATTTCCCCTTCATTTTTTTTACCTAAATATAGCCAAAGAAGGTTAAAACCTCGTCGCAAAAAAACAAATTACAGCTTTCTTTTGAGTTGTTCAAATTGTACTGTGGAATTATCCTTCGCAAGACAAAATGTAATTACCTATATTTAACTTTTTATCTCCTTTGCCTGAATATCTCTTTGTAATTCCTCTATCCTCACTCATAATTTTGCATGATCTTTGAAGAGGCCTGTAAAAGAAAAGAGATAGGAAGAAAAAATATCATCTCATATATGAATTTTTAATCTACATGACCCTAGCTCTCATATTTATAACCCTATATTGTCGGTTATAAGAAACTTCTAAATGATTCCTAAGACTTGTTACCGACTTTTGACTATTATAGAAAATCCATGATACAATGACTTGGTTTGGACTATTCTAGAAAATACCTGTTACAATATATACATAGAGGCTTATAAGACTATACAAGTGATTTCTAGCACATTCACCTTATCACCGATAGGGCTGAAAAAGGATCGAATACGGATCGGATAGTGATAAAACCATATTTGTATTCGTTTTTATTTTTCGAATACAGATACGAATCGGATATTAACCGGATACAAATACGAATCGGATATTAATCAGATACGAATACGAATTGAATATTAGTCGAATACAAATACGAATACGGATATAAATCGAATTCCTAATTCAGATATATATATTACAACATGATTGTATAAAATCAGTGGAGTGAATTTAATTTTTTAATTGTAAAACAACAAGTATCTACATTTGAGATCAGAACAAAACTAATTAACTAATGTGTTATTTAATTAAAATAAAATGACTCATCATAAACAATAAATTACATCAAAACTTAATTAACTAATTAAATGATAAAATAATTTAAAAATAAAACGATTATTAGCATTTTTGAAAATTTATTATGAATTTTTAAACCTAAGATTTAACTTAAATAAAAATTCAAGATGTTGTTTGAATGATGATGGAGTCCCATGGTAGGACCCATCACTCATAGATGACCACACAGATTCCATCTCTTTATTCTTTTCTCTCTATTTCTATTACAGGCAGACTTCACTCGTATCCGGATATTCGAAAAATTATCTGAAAATTTCAAAAATCCAGATAACTGAAAAATTATCCGATTATCCAAAAATTGAAAAATTCGGATATCCGAAAAATCAACATATCTGGATCCGGATAATTATCCGAATTCATATCTGTATCCGCTTCCGAAATTAAAACCGAATTGGTACCCGTATCCGGATAAATCGTATCCGTATCCGCAAATTATCCGTATCTGACTATCCGAATCCAAAAAATTCGAGTACGGATCCGAATTTGGTCGTATATTATCCGATCCGTTTTCACCCCTAAATTCACCGATCATATCAGTCAAAGAGGATTCTTGAATTTTATAGAATATATTTGGGCCTTTTGGGCCTTCTTCCATAATAAAATTTTGATGCTGTTAATAATTTCAACACAAACCGTACCAAACAAAATGAATATAACAACCGAACTGCTTTAACCAAAATATATTTAATTTGATTTATAATACAATTAAAAGAAACTAGACCATCTGAACAAAACTTAGCAGGGACTTCCGTCTCAAGTTGAGTAAAATAAAATAATCAATATTGTTATTATATATATACCTATGTCTTGGAGCACTGCAGCAAACAACGCTGTCTGTTGTTTCGGTCCTGAATAAAAAGTTGGTGTAATTTCCTGACCTTACAGTTTTTCCACCATATTATGTACTAGATCGACTGATCCCCTTGCAGTAGCCAGGTACAAGGGAGCTACAGAATCATCGTTGACCAGGCCCGCCAATTCTAGATCTTCTTCCATCAGAGTCAAGACGACAGCTCCATGACCATGTTGGGCAGCTTCATGTAAGGCTGTTTCCCCCAGACAATTCTTTTGTGTAAGCAGCTCTTTCAACCCATCCTCACCAAATACCGATTTGGCACAACAGATCAATTCTGAAATAGTTTTGTCATTCCCAAATCTTGCAGCATGGTGGAAGGGTGTCTCATTTCTTACATTGTGTGCCTTCAGCAATGAGCTATCCTTCATATATATTTTAGACACAAGTTTTTCGTGGCCATTGGCAGAGAGCATGTGAAGAATGGTATCCCCCATACCTGTAAAAGGAATTGTCAATTGTCAGTTTAGCCCGCATGATCAAACAGAGACTAGTCTGCTACATTTGTGCAATACTTCACAAAATCGGAATCAGACTCGGTCACTTGACCGTAAAATTTGAAATCTAATGAATTGGATCGGTAACTAGGAGTTTTTTGGCGATCCCAGTGAGTCAACAATAACCCTGAAAACCCTGCTATTTTAAATCCAGTCATTAAAATGTTTCGAGATTCGTTCACGAAAAATATTCGACGGCTAGATTCGAAAAATCAGGGATTTTAAAATTACTGTTAACACACGAAGGATTGCAACATATTTATTTCCGTTTTTATGGGGTGCTGGTACTGTCAATCAAATTGGAATCAGAGCCCACCGAACCATTTTAAATATATAGTAGCCATTTCTGACATTTGGATAGTCGGTCCTCATATAACTATTTGGACAATTGTTATTGGGCCAAAAAAAAAAATGATGTGTTCAATGGAATAATGGATATGGGGGATGAAAGAATACATGCATGTTGGAACAATTTTGTATTGCTTCATCAGAAAGAGTACAACGATATGAATGAGTGTTCAAAATGCGGTGCATCACCATACAAGAGAAAAGGAGAGAACAAACTGTGAAATCAATCATAGAATCAACAACGATCCAATGAACACGTACCGGTAGTAAAACTGGTTTTCAATATTAGAAAAAAAAAAAAGGGTACTGATTTAAAATTGTGTAGTAGTGCCATCAACCACACCAAATGTATATTTCTTTCTCTTTATATTCGTAGCACTAAATAATTAATAGATAATAGACCAAGACTAATGTACCATGCTTGGTACTATGTTATTCTTGTATTGGCAAAAAAAAAAAAAAGGGGGAATTTCATGTATACCCCTCAAAAACTTCAAAATTACATATTTCCCCCTCTAAATTTTAAAATTACATATTTCCCCCTCTAAACTTAAAAAACTCACATATTTATCCATTTTATTATATTTTATATTAAAACACATTCTAAATTCATAAAATACCCATTTTACCCTTTATTAAAAATCATAAAACATCCATCTGACTCAAATTTGAATCTAAAAAGTTCCTCTAATGTCCGAATTGCATTAAGATCCGTGTGTGCTACGTCAATGTGAATCTTGAAGCGAGCAAGCACGAATATTGAAGCAACGTGCACAGATATTGATGCAATGCATGCATATCAAAACCGCTTTAAGATACGTGAGCACTACATCAGCACGAATCTTAAAGCGAACACGAACATATCTTATTGCGATGCGAACAAACCGGACGGTAGAGGAACCCTTCAGATTTAAATTTCAATTCGATGGGGCGTTTTATAGTTTTATGAAAGGGTAAAATGGGTATTTTATTAATTTAGAATGTGTTTTAATATAAAATATAATAAAATGGGTAAATATGTAAATTTTTGAAGTTTAGAGGGGGAAATATGTAATTTTAAAATTTAGAGGGGGAAATACGTAATTTTGAAGATTTTGAGGGGTATACATGAAATTCCCCCAAAAAAAAATTACCTGCTGCGCTCCTGATCAGGCCGTCAGAGGGTTCCATTGGTGTATCATCAACAGATACCATCGTGTGAGGGGGATGTTCTTCTTCTTCTTCTTTTGATGGTTGAGGATGGTCTTCTTCTTCATTGTTCAATCCCAGAAGCTGATTCAAATATGCCTCATTGCCATCCACAGCTGCTCTAAGGAGCTCGTGTGGCATCACTGGGCGCTTATGCTCATTCTGAGTTTCGAATTCTCCGATTGCGCCTCAACAGCTGCCGGATTGAGTTTAGCCTGGATGGAATTAATCTGCACCGTCCATTTTTATAAATTGCACCTCAGGTACCTGGCGGATACGGACTCGTGGTAAATGCAGGAAGCGCATCCTCTCTCAGTTATTGTACTCTACAATGAGTAGAACTAGCTAGGGTATTCTTAAGTTCATCTAATCGCTTGGTGATGTTAAGTCTAAAATCCATCGAATCAACTTTAAACGGCAAATCTGAATCGTTGAAACCCGCCTACTTTATGAGTGGTGCATCTACATGTAAAAAAAATTTAATTTTGCATAGAGTAAAGTGGTCAAAAAAACATTCAAAAGATAAATGTATTCAAATTAATTTATTAATCTTTTAATTTTGACCGCTTGACTTTATACTAAATTAATTCAAATGTTTAAATTTTCACATGTACACGCATCACTTGTAAGGTAGGCAGGTTTCGACGGTTCATATTCGTTATTTGAAGCCGATTTGATGAGTTTTAGACTTGAGTTCACCAAGAGACTTGGTGAACTTAAGAAGACCCTAATTCTACTCCTCTACAAAACGGATCGGAATCTGCTAAAATTCGAGGTCGGTACTGTTCACCCTGAAATTCCTGCATTCCGAATCTAGTCGTTGAACTGTTCCGAGAGACGTGCAAGGAAAAACCAGCTGTTTCGAGCTGCGTTCTCGAAAAAATTCGATGGCTGGATTTCAGATTGCAGAAATTTCAAGGTGAACAGTACTCGATCTCGGAATTTCAGCTGATTTATTTCTCTACAATACATACATAAGGAACAATTTGGATTTAATTTCAGTCGGATGAAAAGAATTCAGTTCCTATTGTACATATAGAGGAGTCGCTTTGAGATTCGTGTCAAGTTAAAAAACATTCTGAATTTAGTAATTCTATTCTCTGATAATCTGAGGGAATGTGGATTTGTAGATGCAAGAAGATCTTTAAAATAGGTGCCATGTCTTTGAGATTTCTGTCAGTTTAAACTGGATTACTGGAATTCCTCGTTCTACACGGTAGGGTGACCTACTGAATTTAAACTCACTTTATGTAGAGTGCGTATCCTCTGAGATATCTCAACTTTTGCGTGACCGATGTTTCCGGTGCCTATTCGGGGTTTTGAATCAAACCAACGCTGGCAGGGGTGTTCATTGGGTCCGGTTTAATCGGTTTTGAACCGAACCAAATTAGTTTCGATCAAACAGTTTGATTTTTTTGGTTTAATGGTTCGGTTCGGTTTAGAAATTTTCAAAACCGAAATAACCGAACTGACCGGACTTTTATATATTATGAATTAGGTCCGTACCACCCCGGTTTATTTCTTAATCGATTGCTTTAAATACTTGGGTTTATTTATTAATATTCCGGTTTATTTCTTAATATACTTCGGTTTAATCAATTGCTTAAAAAAATTAATATATTTCGGTTTGAACCGAACAATCCAAAATAAAACTTCGGTTGGGTTGCAATGCTAAATCGGTTCGGTTCGGTTCAATTTTTAAAACATAATTATAACTTTGGTTTGCCAAATTTGGTTCGGTTTCCCAAATTCGGTTCGGTTTCAACCAAACTGAACCGATGAACACCCCTAAGCGGAGGAGCCCAATATTATTTGAGCTTCGAGATTCGTGCAGAATGTATTTGAACGGTTCAGATTTTCCAAAAAGTCACGCAAAATATGAGATATCTCAGAGGATGCGAATTGCTTTATGTAGGGAGTCAATGATCTTTCGAATTTTTTTTACCACAGTAAAAATAAATGAATAAAATTTAACGCGTACGTAGCGCTCATTCTAAAAATAACAATGACAGATTGACAGAGACACATTAACCAATTGCCATCACAATTGGTCAATGAGAAGACTTAATATTTATCTTAAACAAACTACATATTTGTATTTTTTTTTAAAAAGTAAAATTATTATTTTACAAATTTTAAATGAGATTTAATAGCTAAAACAATAAATTGAGTAAATTTATGAGTTTTTTTTTAATAAGTTTGTAATTAGAAAATCTTGAGGGATATATATGTAATTCCCCTGTTTTTTTAAAATGCCACAGAAAAATCAGACTAATCTCAGACCCATGTACCGTTTCTTATGGGATTTGAGACCCATCTAATCAACAGTTGATCTAATTAATGAACTCTTTAGGCGCACTATATATATATTAGTTGTTTTAATAATTTTTTTAATAAATTATTATATTAGTTGTTTTATATATTCATTTTTCATCATTACTATGACCGCTTGACCTCGTAGCAAATGAATTCGAAATTTCCAATATTTTGCATGTACATGCATCACTCACGAAATACATGCATTTTAACGGTTTGGATCCGTCATTTGAAACCGATCCGATGTATTTTGGAGTTGTGCTCACCAAGAGGGTTTGGTGAGCACAACTCCAAAATACATCGGATCGGCTTCAAACGATGAATTCAAACCGTTGAAATCCATGTACATCGTGAGTGATGCATGTACATGCAAAATTTTGGAAGTTTCGAAATCATTTGCTACGAGGTCAAGTGGTCAAAGTATTGAATTTTTAAAAAAAATATTATATTAGTTGTTTTATATATTCATTTTTCATCATTACTTTGATCGCTTGACCTCGTAGCAAATGAATTCGAAATTTCCAAAATTTTGCATGTACATGCATCACTCACGAAGTACATGGATTTTAACGGTTTGGATCCGTCATTTGAAACTGATCCGATGTATTTTTTGAGTTGTGCTTACCAAACCCTCTTGGTGAGCATAACTCCAAAAATACATCGGATCGGCTTCAAATGATGGATCCAAACTGTTGAAATCCATGTACTTCGTGAGTGGTGCATGTACATACAAAATTTTGGAAGTTTCGAAATCATTTGCTACGAGGTCAAGCGGTCAAAGTAATGAATTTTTTAATAAATTATTATATTAGTTGTTTTATATATTCATTTTTAATCATTACTTTGACCGCTTGACCTCGTAGCAAATGAATTCGAAATTTCCAAAATTTTGCATGTACATGCATCACTCACGAAGTACATGGATTTCAACGGTCTGGATCCGTCATTTGAAACTGATCCGATTTATTTTTGGAGTTGTGCTCACCAAACCCTCTTGGTGAGCACGTCACACCCTATATTTACTCTATATGAGTAAATCTAGGGTGTGACGTGCTCACCAAGAGGGTTTGGTTAGCACAACTCCAAAAATACATCGGATCGGCTTCAAATGACGGATCCAAACCGTTGAAATCCATGTACTTCGTGAGTGATGCCTGTACATGCAAAATTTTGGAAGTTTCGAAATCATTTGCTACGAGGTCAAGCGGTCAAAGTAATGAATATTTTAATAAATTATTATATTAGTTGTTTTATATATTCATTTTTCATCATTACTTTGACCGCTTGACCTCGTAGAAAATGAATTCGAAAGTTCCAAAATTTTGCATGTACATGCATCACTCACGAAGTACATGGATTTCAACGGTTTGGATCCGTCATTTGAAGCCGATCCGATGTATTTTTGGAGTTGTGCTCACCAAACCCTCTTGGTGAGCACAACTCCAAAAATACATCGGATCGGCTTCAAATGACGGATCCAAACCGTTGAAATCCATGTACTTTGTGAGTGATGCATGTACATGCAAAATTTTGGAAGTTTCGAAATCATTTGCTACAAGGTCAAGCGGTCAAAGTAATGAATTTTTTAATAAATTATTATATTAGTTGTTTTATATATTCATTTTTCATCATTACTTTGACCGCTTGACCTCGTAGCAAATGAATTCGAAATTTCCAAAATTTTGCATGTACATGCATCACTCACGAAGTACATGGATTTTAACAGTTTGGATCCGTCATTTGAAACTGATCCGATGTATTTTTGGAGTTGTGCTCACCAAACCCTCTTGGTGAGCACGTCACTCCCTAGATTTACTCGATATATATATATAGAGAGAGAGAGAGAGAGATGAGCTATGCTACTCCATGGAGTAAAACACGTTGGTACTCCACGCCGTATTTTTATTTTAAAAGTCCAAATGACCAATCCGAACCATTCAACTTTTAATCCATATGGAAATGTACTTGGAGACTAAATTTTACATTTTTTGGAATTTTTTTACTATTTATTAAGCATTTTTTAATTTTGCTATTTTGCTGTGAACAGTAAAAACAGTAAAATTTTCTAGACCATAGGATCAGTAATTTTGAAAAATGCTTAATAAATTGTAAAAAATTCCAAAAAAATGTAAAATTTAGTCTCCAAGCACATATTAATATGGAGAACAAGATGAACGGTTCGGATCAGTCGTTTGGATTTTCAAAATAAAAATATAGCGGCGTGGAGCACCAACCCATTTTACTCCATGGAGTAGCATAGCTCATCTATATATATATAGAGTTGAGCTATTTGAATTTTGAAAATAGAGACTATTTGAACTGTTGGATTAGCGATTTTCAAAGTGGCTTAATAAATAGTAAAAAAATTCCAAAAAATGTAAAATTTGGTCTCCAAGCACATTTCAATATGGAGAACATGTTGAGTGGTTCGGATCGACTATTTGAACTTCGAAAATGGAGATACGAGCGGGAAGTAAAGTACCCTCTTTACTTCCCAAAGCAAGTTAGCTCAACTCTATATATATATATATATATATATATATATATATACAGAGAGAGAGAGAGAGAGAGAGAGATGAGCTATGCTACTCCATGGAGTAAAACGCGTTGGTACTCCCCACCGTATTTTTATTTGGAAAGTCCAAACGACCGATCTGAACCGTTCAACTTTTAATCCATATTGAAATGTACTTCGAGACCAGATTTTACATTTTTTGGAATTTTTTTACTATTTATTAAGCATTTTTTTAATTTGCTGTTTTGCTGTGAACAGTAAAAAACAGTAAAATATTCTGGACCATAGGATCAGTAATTTTAAAAAATGCTTAATAAATAGTA
Source organism: Carex arenaria (assembly GCA_964058825.1). Taxonomy (NCBI): domain Eukaryota; kingdom Viridiplantae; phylum Streptophyta; class Magnoliopsida; order Poales; family Cyperaceae; genus Carex; species Carex arenaria. Next base: position 13,745 of record CAXKVW010001674.1, read on the forward strand.
AAAAAATTCCAAAAAATGTAAAATTTGGTCTCCAAGCACATATTAATATGGAGAACAAGATGAACGATTTGGATCGGTCGTTTGAATTTTCAAAATAAAAATATAGCGGCGTGGAGCACCAACGCATTTTACTCCATGGAGTAGCATAGCTCATCTCTCTCTCTCTCTCTGTATATATATATATATATATATATATATATATATATATATATATGTATATACACTACTACAAAAATACAGTTTGTACACGGACTTTAACTGGAGAGCTACACGGATTTGGAAACGTGTGCAATACTGGGGTGTAGGAAAGTCTAGCATTTACACACGGATAATTTATCCGTGTACGATTACACAAATCCTACATGGATTTTTTACTAAAGAGTCGTGTAGAAAACCTCCAAAAGTGCACACACCGCAAGAGAGCTACACGGATTTGTAATACAATATCCGTGTAGGAATCATGTTTATACACGGATATTAACTAAAAACCGTGTAGCTTTCCTCCCTAGCTACACGGATTACTAAAATAATATCCGTGTAGGATTACTATTCCTACACGGTTTTATGTTAATATCCGTGTATAAATAGTATTCCTACACGGATATTGGATTAAAAAATCCGTCTAGCTCTATAGATTTTTTTATTGTTATCACATTTTACACGGATTTTTTTTAAAATATCCGTATAGAAGTTTCAATTTTTTTTTTCGATTTTTTTTTTGTTTGTGGCTAGCCTCCACTTTTGCTAGCCATTAAATTATATATAATCAGAATATTTCTTTTGCCCAAAACATAATATAAATTGCCAAAACATAAGATAACAATTCAAAATTGATAATTACACTAATTGCTCAAAGTTCTTTACAAAATTCGGATACAAACCACCTTGCCCACATCGTTCTAATTTCATTGATTTGTTGGGGTGAGAAAGGGGCTTGGCTCCGGCTATAGTGCAATTATAATTTAAGTTAGTAACGAGAAACAGATCGAATTATTGATATTTTTAAAATGAAAATTAATGTGAATTACTTACGTTATTTGGAAAAGAAAATTGATTCCTTTCGATCCAATTAAACATGAAAAGCATGGTGTAATAAGCACACTCCCAATACGCCTTCTGTCGCGCGCACTGAAATTTATATTTTTCGGGCTATGTTACAATGAAAATAATTTTTGGAACTATAATATTTAAATTAAAAAATTATTGCATGTGTGCTCACCGGTAACCACTCAATTCTGAATTTATCTTTCACGGTCCCTCTAGCTCTTCCTTGCAGTCCTCCCTCTTTAACATATTTGGTCCAAGTCCTTACAAAATTAAGCGACTATAATTAGCAATTTCGATCCACAATTTAATTACAATTGAAAAAAAAATCAAACATAGTGAAAAATTATTGCTTACTGTGTCAAAAAGGAACAGATGTCTCTGCTCTCTTCAGGTGTGATGTCTTTTGGCCTTGCAGAATCCATGATAAAAGCCCTATTTGCAGTCGGAATGATGATAAACAAACACCAGTGTGTCCTGTGGCATGAGAAATATTAACACAATTATAATCAAATTTAATTTCATTTTTATAATTAATGAATTGAAAACATCGAGAAAAATTGAAGGTTAGAATCGTACTTCTGGTGGTATGGCAGAAGAATAAATTTCTTGCCATCCGCGGAGCAACGGTGTATCGCATAGCACATATAGTCGACACACTGCTGACCCTGACCTTGTAGCACGGCGAAATTGAGTTTGCCGGGGTCCAGAATTGCAGTGTTGTTTACCTTATCTTCGGGCGACCATGATTCGCAAGTTCGGAGCAGCTTCCAGAAAATGCTTTACATTTTGAATATATATTTGAGTGATATACAATATATAAATAAAGTAAGGTCACTTACATGGCGAAAATGGTAAGGAATAAGCAATCGAGCCATCTATCGCGACCCTCGGCATATAGAAAGTCCTTGAAGTTGTCGAAAGAGAGCATGAATGGCCAGCCGTCATGCAGGAACATACAGGGTGGCGTCTCGATCATGATGCTGGTCATGCCTTCGGGTGCCTTCATCAAGCAGTCATGAAGACGCTGACAATCGAGAGGCAAATCCTTGTATTCTTCTGGGCTGATCAGACGGCGGTCTGGCGCCTCAGGCTGGACTCCAGCATCAGTCTCTCCTACGGCATCGGTCGTGCGGACCATCCCACTCTCCCCCTGTACTGGTGATAAATGGGCCTCCTACGCATGCATCAAATTTTAAAAATTTCAAGTATTTAAAAAGAGCGGTTTTGAATGTAACAAGAGATATTGATAATTTAGATATTACCTGATCGAGAATGATCTGATTCTTGGGCCATTGGATAAATGACTCACGGATGTCATCCACAACTAGCATGTCCTCGGTCGGGACTGGAAGAGGTATCATACTCCATTCTGACACAACAGAGTCGATCTCCACGCATGCATAGCCGCGCCCGACCGAAGCATGGTGCACCAATGTTTGCCCCGGAATTACGAGACCCTTGGCAACGGTGATAGGCACCGCACCGCTCCAAATGATCAAGTCGCATTTGGTGGCCACCTGCAATTATTATTAAGATGGCCATATTTGATACCAAGTTTACGAACCAACATTAATTGCATTTAGATTATTAATAGTAGGTATTACCTTGAGATTATCGAACTCGTCCTCCCAAGTCCCGGATGCTTGACTGCTTCGCCGAATTCCCGACGAAATGGGGGGTCCTTGCTCGGATGGGTGTGTAAACTGATGAGATGTCACGCGGTTTACAATCCTTGCTTCCATCCTTGCTTCCATCTCCACCATCCTCTCCGCCATCCTCGTCTCGTACTCTTGTTGGATTTCCCGACGGAGCCGCGCATCTCTCTCTTCGTCGGTGACTTTGGCACGCGATCTTCGCTTGGGTTTCTCTGAACGGAAAACATTCTTGAAACCCTTGTAGACGCCTACACCCCTTACCCGACCCGGGTGCTCCGGATTGTCAAGCGTTTGAGTCAACGAGTCATTCTCCCTGGAACAGGTCCGGACACCCGATGTGACCTCCTCCTCCACTTGCAACTGTTAATAAAAAAATTGAATGCAACAAAAGAATAAGTCAAGTGAGTGAGCTATAATTTTTTTTTGAATGACTCAGGGTTATAAAAATAATGTCTTACCATTTTATGAGCCACGGGCTAAAACTCTTGAGGCAGTCGGATCTTCCCGTCGGCAGTAATCTCAGACCTTGCCATGAGCCAATTCGTGACCCGGGGATTGGCGATCTTTACCACGGGTGAGTCAGAATCTTTGTTTGACTCAAGCACGGACTCTCATTCCTTTGACTTACCCTCGTACCCGCCTGATCCTAAATGGTGTGGGTACAAGTTCTTAGCAACAGTCCTCCTGCCCCTTTCGCTTTTTTCCTTCAAGAATAAAAGCAAATCAAACCGTTAATTCAAATATAACAACCGATCGAGAAAAAAAAAGTTAAAACTTTATAAATTTAGTTACCCTGAACTCTGGTGTTTGCTTCAAAGCAAAAAACTCGTCCCATATTGGTTGAGTCACATTTTGATAGTACCCGACCGGACACCTCCCTTTATTCATTCATTCCGTCACGAGGGTGCTCTTATGTTGCTTCCACCCCTCGTTCATTATCTTCAAGGTGTTCTGCCTCTTCAAGGTGTTCTGCTTCGGTGTGTCATCCTTGATGTTCCATTGAGCCTGATTGACAGGTTAAATTTCTATAACAAGTTAATATTAACATTCCAAATCTAATTAATTTGCATATTGGTACAATAATTTACACTAATCAATTTACACTAATTTCACCTAAACCCGAATTTGGTTCAATTTGATCCAATTTGGTTCAATAGACCCGAATTTGGTCCAATTTGGTTCAATTTACACTAATTTCACCTAAACCCGAATTTGGTTCAATTTGATCCAATTTGGTTCAATAGACCAATTTTAAATTACACTAATTTCTAATTGGTTCAATTTGATTCAATAGACCTCCTTTTAAATTACACTAAATTTGGTTCAATTTGGTGTAAAACGATTCCAATTTGGTCTAAAACAATTCCAAACAAGCACAAGCAAGCACAAGCATTTTTAATCAATTTGGTTCAATTTGAAAAGTTACATATAAACCCGAATTTGCATATAAAACCAAATTTACATATAAAACCAAACAAGCACAAGCATTTTTAATCAATTTGCATATCAATTTACACTAATTATAATCTATTTGCATATCAATTTACATATAAACCCGAATCCTTCTTTAAACCCTAATTAAACCCGAATTAAATAGAGTGATTACCTTAGACAGCAAGACAGTGAGCAATGGCAGACCAGAAGAGAGAGAGAGGCAGCAATGGAGAAGGCCAAAACCCTAACAAATCCGAATTTGGGGTAAGTGAACCAATTTTGTTTGAAAAACAAAAGAGAAAGAGAGAAGAGAAATATATTACCAAGTGAAGAACACAAGCACCAGGAGAGGCGGCGAAGAGGGAGGACGGCGGACCAGAGGTGAGGGTATTGAACTCAGCCGGACTTAGAGAAAATTTCAAAATCAGAGAGCAGGAGGAAGAAGAGAACTCGATCGGACTTATAAAATTTGGCTCCCAAAATTTGCTTTTGAAGGTGAACTAGGAATCCTACACGGATATGTATTAAAATCCGTGTGCAATACTTATCCTACACGGATATTAACCTAAATATCCGTGTAGGAATAGAGGAGAGCTACACGGATATTTAAGTTAATATCCGTGTAGGAATAGAGGAGAGCTACACGGATATTAACTTAAATATCCGTGTAAGATGTAAATAAGCTCCCAAATTTCTTCAATAACACCGTAATATGACTTTGATGCTATTACAGGCCGGGTATCCCCGGATCTACTGAATTCTTGAGCAGCCGCCACCAACGTCACCCCGCTATTTTGCGCCGCGCTCTTATCACTTTGGAATTTAGTGTAAAATGTATATCCGTTAATCTCGTATCCTTGGAATGCTCTGACCACAATTTGAGGTCCTTGGCCCAGCAGCCTAACAATTTCATTTACGGGGTGTGATTTCACTCTTTCTTTCAGCCATCCTACAAAAGAACGATTGTGCTCGTTATTAATCCACTTCTGACTTCTCGTGTAGTTCCCTTGACGAAGGAATGTCATGTGCTCATCTATATAGGGAGCGACATCTGCAATGTGTTATAGTACAATAAAATGTGCATTTTTGTAGTTCATCTTGGTCAACAACTATGGCTTTCAAACCGATTGTCCCTACTCCTTGGAGCCGTCCCTCGTATTGAGATTTTGGAACGCCAATAGGACATACACCGGTCAGGTAGTTCGTGCAAAACTCAACCACCTCTTTCGTGGAATATCCTTCTACAATGCTACCTTCGGGCCGATGTCGATTCCTTACGTATTTTTTCAAAATGCCCATGTATCTCTCGAATGGATACATATACCGCAGAAAAACAGGACCACAAATCTTAATTTCTCTCACAAGGTGAACTATAACATCGAAAAAAGATGATGGAAAATACATCTCAAGATAGCAAAGAGTAACGACGACCTCCTTTTGCAAAGCGTCCAATTTTAGCGGGTCTATCACCTTCGAATTAATTGCATTGAAGAAAAAACAAAGCTTCGTAATGGTTTGCTGAACAGCCTTTGGTAAAATACCCTGAATTGCAACGGGAATCATATGTGTCATTAAAACATGACAGTCGTGGGATTTCATACCAATCAATTTTAGGTCCTTCATTGACACTAGCTTCTTAATATTCGAAGAATACCCTGATGGGACTTTAATACTGTGAAGGCATTTACAAAAGCTTTCTTTCTCGATCTTCGATATTGTGCACATTACGGGGGGTAGGTATGCCCGCTTCCCTTTATCCTGTGGTGCAAGCTTTTGTCGTATTCCCATTTCCACCAGGTCTTTTCGAGCTTTAATACCGTCTTTAGTCTTAGTCGGGATGTTCAGCAATGTGCCAATCAAACTGTCACACACATTTTTTCAACATGCATGACATCAAGGCAGTGTCTCACTTCTAAAAATTCCCAGTACGGTAGCTCCCAAAATATGGATTTCTTTTTCCAAATATTTTCCGGTGGTGCTTTGGCACATTTTTCGAAGACAACATCAAGGCTTTCAACCCGCTTAAAGACACTCTTCCCATCCAATGGACGACGTGCCACTCCGAGCTCATTTTTTCCGTTGAATACCTTCTTCTGCTTACGGTATGGGTGATTCACAGGGAGAAACCTACGATGGCCCATAAAAACATTCTTTTTAGAATGCTTCAACCTCAGCACCTGCGTGTCATCTTCACAGATAGGGCACGCTTTTGCCCCTTTAGTACTGTAACCCGACAAATTCCCGTATGCGGGGAAATCATTTACGGGGCAAAATACCATGGTCCGCAATTTAAATACCTCTTTATTGTACGCATCCCACATCGAGACGCCATCCTTCCATAATTTTTGGAGGTTCTCAATTAATGGTGCGAGATACACATCTATGTCATTTCCGGGTTGTCTGGGTCCTTGGATCAGTAATGACATCATTATATACTTGTGTTTCATGCACAACCATGGAGGCAGATTGTAGATAGATAACAGAACTGGCCAAGTACTGTGCCGACTGCTCATGCTTCCAAACAGACTCATTCCGTCTGTGCTCACCACAATCCTGAGGTTTCTCGGGTCAGAACCAAATTCTTTGAAGTGTCTATCGATGTTCCTCCATTGGGGAGAATCAGCCGGGTGTCTTAGTTTTCTGCCCTTTTTACGCTCTTCTTCATGCCAGCGCAATAATTTGGCATCTTTAGTATTTGCAAAAAGCCGTTTGAATCTCGGAATTATCGGCAAGTACCACAGCACCTTTGCCGGAGGCCAGCTCTTTTTTTCTTCATAGTTAAATTCATCAGTGTCATCGCCCTTACGTTTATACCGTGAAACACCGCATTTAGGACATGCATGCATGGCCTCGTACTCTTTACGATATAATACACAGTCATTCGGACATGCATGTATTCTTTCGATTTTCAAACCCACTGGACAGATCAATTTTTTGGCCCGATAAATTGTACAGGGTAACTTGTTGTTATCTGGGAGCATTTCTCGTAAAAGCTATAATAAGGACGTGAAACTCTTATCGCTCCAACCATGTTCTGCTTTTAATTTCAATAATTTCAACACAGCTGACAATTTCGTAAATTTCGTACACCCAGGATACAACGGCTTTTTGGATTCATTCTTCAAATACTCAAATTTACCATAATATTTATCACCAATTTCATCTCCCACATCACGCAACATGTCCTCTAGATTGTCATCGTACTCGTGTTCTACATTTTCATCAATATTCACTGTCATCTCGTCATCATCGCTGCATTTGAATCCAACATTATCAAAATTATCAAAATTTTCGAGATTCTCATAATCATTATCATTGTTGCAATCAAGTTCATAATTATCAAAAATTCCTACATTCTCATCATTATCTTCACAATTTTTATTGGTACCACTACTTTCTCCAATTTTCTCACCATGCATGAACCAATATGTATATCTTTCTTTAAATCTCCGACAAATCAAATGAGCTCTAATTACTTCCGAGTCCCCAAATCCTACACAATTTTTACAATCCCTACAAGGACACAAAATGTTGGCATCCCTTTTCTCCACTCTATAACTCTCCGCAAATTGTAAAAACTCTTCAACGCGAACCAAATATTCTTCACTATCTCGTCGCAATTCATACATCCAACTTCGATCCATCTGTAAAATAAATTTAAAAAATGATTTCAATTAATTAATCATGGTGCATGGTCGACATATATATAGCTTTGGACGAATTAATTCTTGGCTTACAAAGGGCCGGTTTACAATCCTAACCCACCCTTTGAATATTGTGCCTCATATGTGAACACATGTTAGCAAAATTTAATTAGTATTTGAGAAAAATTCGGCAGCATTTCCCCTTAACTCCCCAAGTATGCGTAAAGACCACATACTCGTAGGAGTAATAAGGAGAAATACTGTCGAACTTTTCTCAAATACTAATTAAACCCCGCTAACATGTGTTCACATTCTAAATGAGACACAATATTCAAAGAGCAGTCCCAAACTGGGGACTATTCAAAATTAATCCCTATTGGATTAATTTTGAACGGGCATGGACCTAAAATCATATTAATAGGTTGGTTATTGGACAACAATACACTAATTATTAATACTAATTATGCATCAATGAAACCCTAAACCCTAAATATGCAATAACAAGAAATAAATAGAACAATTACTTACTTGAGCAACAAAGAGGAGAAAATCAGAAGAAAATCAGCAATCTCGGAACCCAGCTGCACAATAATCAGATCCAAGCCAATCCAGAGGAGAGAGAGTGATATTAATTGACCAAAACGGCGCTGCAAGTGTTCATTATAACCCTAAATGATATTTTCTACACGGATTTTTAAATATTAATCCGTGTAGCTCTCTTTATATTTATACACGGCTTATGATATAAATAACGGTGTACATAATACATTCCTACACGGATATTTCAGTAATAATCCATGTAGCTCTCTCAAGTTTTATACACGGTTATTTACTTAAATATCCGTGTATAAAGTCTTAATTATCACACGGAGTCCGATTGGGGTGTTATTATCCGTGTAGAATTCCTTGAGCATTGGAAAAATCCGATTTTATACACGTTTTTTTTATAAAATGGGGCAAATCCGTGTATAAGGTACAGTGTAGGAAGACGTTTTTTGTAGTAGTGATATATATATAATCTTGCTTAACTAGGTAGGAATGCAAAGTCCTAAACTTATCGAGAGAGATGAGATTACGCTCATAATTGGGCTTCTGGTGGTGGAAATCCAATTTCCAATAGGCGATTCATTGAAAAAGGTTCTATGGTTAATAATAATATGATAAGTCGATCAAAAGAGCACACATATTTTAGGAGCATTGACTTCAACTCTATTTCTATGGTGAGTGTGCTTCATGTAGAGAACAACATGAGCATTTTAGCTTTTATAATGAGGATGTACTGAGGCAGTATTTTCAATATGATATGACTCTACATATATCCTTCGTAAAAACTCACCTATATGAGAGTGTTTGTATATTGCCGTTATTAATGCGGAGCATAGATAAGCCTCTAAGACTCTTATGAAAATTTCAAGATACACGTGTACGTAAGGCCATTAATGCACAACTCGTGAGGATAGTCTCCATATAATTACGTGTGTAATGATGGAATTTGGATCAAAAGATCGAGTTGAGAACATATATAGTTCTTTTTGTCTCGTCGAATTAAAAATTATTACGCTTGGAGAAGTTCAAGTTTTGTAAAGCACTTCACCAATGCATAATATATAGATACCCAACAACTTAATTTATTTGTATAAATTTTAAATTTTGTGGGTGTTGTTAAATATTTATTTATGTAATATAAAATCTCAATATTTGATTACACAATTTAATTTGACTCATCCGATAATATTGTTATTTTTTAAAATTTATTCTAATGACTCAAATATATTTGTAATATAATTTGAAATATAGTCTAAAAAGTTGCCTACTGATGATAATTTGTATTCTATGCATTAACGGAACGTGAGTTAATAGATTTGAACCATCCGATTGAGATCTGCAATAATATTAAAAAGCCTTGTGTATTATAGGAGTAGACCGGATTGGCTTCAATTCGATTCTAATCAGACGGTCTAAATGCATTAAACTCAAAACTCAAAAAATGTTCTTTTGAGTTAATGCAAAAGTTGGGATAACATAAAAATAATACAAGTTATTAGTTGAACTAAATGATTAATAAGTTTTTCGATCCAATAGAAGAAACCTATCTCCAAAACCAGTTTTTTCAAGAAATCTCTAAAGAAACCAACCCAAATATCAGTTTCTTTAATGGATCGCGCACCACACCAATATATTTATACTAAAATTAATTCGGCACCTAACCCAATCAATTCCCAATTTAAAAATTCTTCGTTGGATTAAAGGACCCTCTAAAATAGCTGTCAGGTCGATTATTTAATGATTGAACACCCTTGCATGTGTTCCACAACATAATTTATTTATGAGTGATGCTTCTATGGACATAAGGACCTATTTGTAAAATGAACATATTTTTATTTTCAAAGTTCAAACAGTCGATCCGAACCGTTCATCTTGTTCTCCATATTAATATGTGCTTGGAGACCAAATTTTACATTTTTCTGAATTTTTTTACTATTTATTAAGATGGGTACAAAATTCAATGGTCTGAATTTGATATTTTTTGTACCCATCTTAATAAATAGCAAAAAAATTCAGAAAAATGTAAAATTTGGTATCCAAGCTCATATTAATATGGAGAATAAGATTAATGGTTCGGATCGACTGTTTGAACTTTGAAAATAAAAATATGTTTATTTTACAAAAAGGTCCTTATGTCCATAGAAGCATTTGCCTTTATTTATTTATCGTTTCACCGGCCAACGGCCTCTTTATTGAAAAAATGAATGGTCTTTGAAGAAGATGGATCAATTATTTGAACTCTTTTTATTGACAAATTTATCTCCCGTACAAATTTATAATCTATATCTTCCGAATAGACACCGGACACGTCAGCCACGCAAATATGAGATATCTCAGGGGATACGCACTCATTTGAGCTGTTCGCATTCTTCGGTTCGTTTTAGAGTAATGTTTTGTTTGTTTTGAGCTTCATTGGATCGTGTTAGAGCTGTGTCGTTCTATTCTCTATGTAGAAGATCAAGATATATGATCATTACTCCAAAAATATCATTTTCACGTATTAATTTTAATCCAACAAAATACTTTATTTTATTAATCCAATGGGTAGTTTTAACCTTTCTATTCATTAGGGTAATGTTTGGTTGTGGAGTAAAGTTATTCCGGATTAAATTATTTACTCCAAATTAAGATAGATTGAATTAATCATGTTGGTTGGAGAGTGGTAGAGTAAGTTGATGAAGAGAGAAAATTATAAATTGGATATTACTCTAACTGTGGAACTCACATGTGAAATAACTTATTCCGGATTAATTTCAAAGTTATCCCATTTTAATATTTCAAATGTAGTATTTGTTTGACTCTTTAAAGATACAGTAAATTGTTTACTCTACTACTTACTCCACAACCAAATACCAAATATGACCTAGGTCCATATACCTAAGCAACTGTATAATAATAAAATAATTAATTACAGTAGACATTTTTGATCAAGCATGCACAATCTGTGACGTTACCAATGGAATGGGACTTTTCTTCTTGATGCAACTAACATTAATTGATACATGGCTCTACCTACCCATAAATAGCCGACACTAATTCCAAGTTTTCCACTAGTGGGGAAGAAATAATATGGGTTTCAGTTGCTTGAAGATGTGCATGCTGGACGATTTTTTAAATTTTTTGAATGGGCTTTCTTAAATTATATTTTTGAATTTGTATAATAACAACCCAATAAAGCCCAGTGAGCCAGCTCGTCAGCTCGCGAGCTAACTCGGGCCGAGCCAAAACTTTTGGCTCGGGACCCCTAAGTCTGGCTCACTCAGTCCAGGCTTGAGCTAGAATTAACGAGCTGAGCCAAGGCCTAGCTCGGCCCAAGCCAGCTCGTTTACAGCCCTAAATGCTGCCGAAGCAAAGTGATAATTCTAGTATTAACAAAGTTAGGACATATATATGCCTTTTATGCTAGAAAGCATAATATGTTTCGAATTTATTCTTATAAAATAACCATAAAAAAATTTATTCTTGTGAAACAATGAGGAGCCTTCTGCCTGAAAACATTTTAGATTATCCCACTAGACTTTTTTTTTTTTAAACCCTACAAAGGCTGTCTGGTGCTATATTTACCCACTAGCCACTCGATAATTTCATTATTGCAGTGAAATCAAAATTGTAAAAATTTCGATAAATTAAGCGAATTGAAATCAAAATTTCAATCAATTTACAAAGGAATTTAAACTGAAATTTAAAAAATTTAAAACGCAATTTATAACGAAATTCTCACCAAATTGCAAGATTTTATACAAACTTTTTCCAAAGAAAGTAATATTTGTACAATAGGAACCATTAATTCACAATATATCAAGTAAAATTTCTATTTCAATAGGGTATTAATTAGTTTTTTTATTAATTATGACAATTTTTAATTTCTTAGCCCAAAAATCAATGTGATCAATTTTAATATAATTTACTAGGTGATAATTAAAACATGAAAAGTAATTACTTTTAAAAATGATATGATTGTAGATGTATACTCCGATTTTGATCCCAAGTGAGAAATCAAATTGAAAATTTAAAAAAAAACGCTATGATAATTGATAAATACGAACCATATAATGAACCTCTTTTTTTTTTTTTAATATATTCATCTGACTAGAGTTCATATTCTCCGTCAAAACAAAACAAAAATTGAAAAAAAAAAACGAAAAGGTTAAACGAGATTGATGAATTGAAATAAAATCAAAATTGGCACCCATAACTGATAAGACAAAGTTAGAGATAGGAAATATAATTTTGTTGTCGGCGACAACATATATATTGATAAGAAAAGTATTTACATATATAATTTAAGTATACAATCTCTCTGCTCACTCGACGGGATAAATAATTTGATTGTACTGTAACATCCGCTAAGCGGAGTTACACCATCAGAGTATAAGCTTCTTAGCTATTATGTAACCAACTCTCAACTTTTAGAGCGGTGTCATTGATAAGATAAGGAACCAATGAACTGTTTTTTTTTAGATTTGCGCATGAAAAACTTTGAACGATTGGGATAGAAATAACAGGATTATGTGATCCCTTTGAAATAACAACATATTTATATCCGTTTAAAAGAACTAATGAACTTTTTGTTGTTGTTGTTGTTGGGACAGTGCTGTTTTGTCCTATATCAATTAGTTATTTAATATTGTAAGTGCATTTTTGTTGATACTTCTATTAATTGAACTTAATTTATATATAACCTTAATTTGTGTATGATTTTAGAAGTGATGATTTAAGTGGAATAGGAACTATCCTTCAATTCATTACTTCTTATTCAAATCTTGGATTCAAGTAGGCATGTAAACCTACTAATTAAATGTAATGGAGTTGAACTGTTGAAGGCTCCAACATCTCCTAAACAGTTCCAATTAGGCACTGTAGAGGGAGAGAAACAGAAGATTATTATCTAATAAGCAGAGACCAGTGGGTCATCTTATTAATGACACGGTACTGAAAATAGAGAGGTGGCTGGATAACGGCTTGTTTACACTAAGCTTTATATTTAACTGCAATTGGG
>CAXKVW010001675.1:0-40223 GCA_964058825.1 Carex arenaria
TGATAATCTGGTCTGGTTTTGCGATGGAATTCAAAAAATGTCAAGTGATGTTAAATTTTCCCACAATCAATGTCTATTATCGTTAATATGAAGTTAAATTATTATTTTTGATCTCTTGTAGGTCACTGAGGAGCAGTTGGCAGCTTTATTTATCAACTGTGGGCAGGTTAGTCTATTTCCTTTTCTCAGTTGGATTATTTCTTTGGTCTACTGTTCATTTTTGCGTGTAACTAATTTGTTTCCTCTGTGGAAGGTTGTGGATTGTCGCATGTGCGGGGACCCTAATTCCGTCCTTCGATTCGCTTTCATAGAGTTCACTGATGAGGGTAATTTTGTGACTTCACTCCATATAAGAGTTTCTGGAGAAATTGTAGATACTTGTACTCTTAAAGTAAAGTAATTTCTCACGTTTTGTTTCATCAATAGAGGGAGCAAGGGCAGCACTTAATTTATCTGGCACGGTGCTTGGTTATTACCCGGTTCGGGTTCTTCCTTCTAAGACTGCAATTGCACCTGTTAACCCAACTTTTCTGCCTAGGGTTAGTCCTCTGTTATTTACATATTTTTAAATACAATTTTAACATATTCTATATTTGATCAATTCTGTTTGGATGTGTGCATGTTGGATCTGGAATTGGTGTGTATTAGCCAGGTGGGCAAGTCTTTAAGTTTTCAATTTTTTTGCAAGTTAAATGTACTAATGGTGGTTTCCTTTTTGCATATTTAGTCTGAAGATGAGCGTGAAATGTGTGCAAGGACAGTGTACTGTGCCAATATTGACAAAAAGGTATTTTCTAAAGACAATGTCTCATTTTCTTACCTTTTGGTAGTCAGTAAATAGGCACTGTACTAGAACAGTTCTCACCAGATGTATTAGTCACTATAAATTGCACAAGTTATTGCATTCCAAACTGTTCTGTTTTCGTTTTTTTCTCTTTGTTTGGTTTATTTTTTGTGACTTTTTGTGTGCTTTGCAACTCCATCCAACTTGTTAGTACAAACTCATATGGTACTACTGCTGCACCAGGTCGGCTGCTAGAGTAATCCTTGTAGTTAGAACGAGAAAACACTTCCAATGCAATATGCACTGTTTTAATAAGTAGCATAATGCAGTGTTTGCTTGTTATTCTATGTTTTGTGGTTCAGGTTTCTCAGGCTGATGTGAAGCTCTTCTTCGAGTCCATATGTGGAGAGGTTCTCTTTTTTTCTCTGGCTAGATCTTCTTATTAAACCATGAATAAGTTTTTTATGCACCTGTAAACCTTGTTTCTAAGCAACTTTTATTCAGGTTTATCGTCTGAGGTTGCTTGGGGATTACCACCATTCGACTCGAATTGCCTTTGTCGAGTTTATTAGAGTTAGTTCTTTTACATTTCTCATCTCTGGCTTAAAAAATATAATTTGTTTAAATATGCTTGCCATGGTCATACTCAAGGATGAGCTGATATAATTTGGGAGGATTACCCCACCCCTGCTCAAGGGGATATAGGTTATAATGCATGAATCTTAGGCACAAGTATTGGGACTTTTTTTAATCTTTTGACTGAGATCTTTGACCATCCATTGATCTTTATATCATCCCTTAATTGTACCACTCAATATCCATTGATATGTGTCTTTTGACTTGCAATTATATACCATTGATGCGGATAAAAGTTGATTCATCTTGTTAAGTTCAAGACCCATCTAATTCTCTGCACCCCTATATCTCTCTTGCTTGGCACTTATTGACTACCGAATTTCTTCTTGTCTGCCCTTTATTCTTTGCAAGTGGAGATTTTTTTTGGAAACACCCAAGAAAAATTAAACAATTTGGTTTTCTTGCTGCATCAATATAGCTATCCTTGTTTTGCTTTCATAATTGGATGAAATGGATTTTCTATTCAGACATAAGCTGTGATTTCTAAATAATACAATGGTTTTACCGAGAACTGAACCTATATATACTTCTCTCCCAAACTTTTTTATTAGGATCTTTCTGGTTACAAATTGTATTCTGATATCATTAAAAGCAGATAGGAAAAAAAATCTTGTCACTTTATTTTAGCGAACTTATACAGCTATAATTCACAGGTAAAACAGGATCATCTAAATGTAATTTATCTTTTTCTTTGAGCACCTTTCCTGGCTCGGGCCAGGAGTTGAACTATTAATTTTTTTAAGTGTTGCTGTTCTTTGCATCAAGTCTCCTGTACTTGTATCGTTGTTGATGAAAATTTGTTTAAATAACTCGAGTGAGGCTATGTTATGCATATTACAGAGCGGCCCGTGCTATGGACTCGTATCTTTGTTTTGAAAGCCCAAATAATCGAACTGTAACCGCTCAACATAATTTCCATATACAAATGTACTTGCAGATCAAGTTTTGTATTTTTTAGAATTTTTTACTATTTTTTTAGATAGGTGGAAAATCACTTGATTTAAAAATTCTGGACCATTCAAAAGTATTGATTTTTTACCTATCTAGAAAATAGTAAAAAAATTCAAAAAAATGTAAATTTTGTTTGAAGGTTTGGATCAACTGTTTGAACTTTGAAAATAGAGATACGGATCCATAGCACGGGTCGGTCCGTAATATGCTTATTCCCATAGTCTCTCTTCTTTTACTGTAGAAAGCATATACATGAAATCAGTGCAGTTTTGTTATATGGATCCATAGCATGGATCGGTCTGTAATATGCTTATTACCTTAGTCTCTCTCTTCTTTTACTGTAAAAAGTATATGCATGAAATCAGTGCAGTTTTGTTATATCAATAACTTAATTCTCTAATAATGCTGTTTTCATTTTTCATTTCTTATTTTCAGGCTGAGAGTGCAACTGCTGCTCTCAATTGTAGTGGTGCCATCCTTGGAACCTTGCCAATCAGGTAAATTGCTTTACTGTTGTTTTTAAGGTCTTTTTCCTTTTTATGTATCAATTGTTTCTTGTTATATCCAAGCTCTGGTGTAGGTTCTTTCATTTCCAGTTTCTAATAAGCAGTACTTTTACTGCATCCATGTTTAGTACTTGAAATGGTTTTGAAACATTGGGTTGAGACAATTTAAACTCTGGTTTAATAAATTACTTTTTCAAGGTTCCTCTGCATTATTTTCCTACCAAAATGTTAGGAGCTTAGTACATATTTATGACAGTTGGTTCATCCTATTTGTATAATATTTTTGTGTCATGCATAAATTTTAGTTCTCATAAACAATTGTTTGTTTTTTATAGGGTCAGCCCTTCAAAGACTCCGGTGCGTCCACGCGCACCTCGTCAGTAGATGCATTGACCCATTTCTTTTGTAGGTATATGAGGTGCTGATATGTAGCACTTCCATATATAAAGCCTATATTTACATAATTATATGGGGATACAAAGAACAAAGTATGAGTAATATGCTGTAGTTTACCATCTCATACATGTGATAGGCGGGGTAAAGGGTTTGTTCTTTGGCTTTTTGCACATAAGAGTTGAGTTTAGAAATTTGAGGCATCAACTTAAAATTCATGCAAACTTGGTATGAAATGTGTGGTGCTGCCAAACTGTTCCAGTAAACTTTTGATCTAAAACCTAATGCAAATGACGTAACTTTTTGTTATATATCTATTCCATAATTTTTTATTTACGGTTAGTATTTATCTTGGTTTGCGAAAAGTTTTGTTCTTTTAGTTGTCTTTTGCAAAAGAGTGTCGCGAGTCGCAACCAACTAGAACAGCCATTAATTGGACCCATGTTTTTGGAGTAGCTAAGTTAACCAATCTCTCTTGTGAACTCAACTCTAAAATCTATCAAATTGGTTTCAAACGATGAATTTAAATTATTAAAATCTATATATCATACAAGTGATGTGTCTATATGTCAAAATTTTAAACTTTTAAATTAATTTAGTATCAAATCAAGTAGTTAAAATTAGAAGGTTTATAAATTAATTTTAATGCATTTATTTTTTGAACATTTTTTGACCACTTGACACGACTCTATATAAAATTAATTTGAAAATTTTAAATTTTTGCATATAGATGAATCACTCGTAAGGTAAATGAATGAATTTTAATAGTTTGAAATTGTTATTTGAAGACAATCTGAATCTGATAGATTTTAAAATTGAGTTTCCAAGAGATTTTTTGTGAACCTAGGAAACCCTAGTTCTACTCTTATGTTTTTGCTGCCCCTTGGGCTAGGGGTGTTCATTGGGTCCGGTTTAATCGGTTTTGGACCGAACCGAATTAGATCGGTTCAAACGGTTCGGTTTTTTCGGTTTAATGGTTCGGTTCGGTTTGATTTTTAAAACCGAATTATAACTTCGGTTCGGTTCGGTTTGAAATTTTCAAAACCGAAATAACCGAACCGACCGAACTTTTATATATTATGTATTTGATCCGAACCGCCTCGGTTTATTTCTTAATACCTCGGTCTATTTCTTAATCAATTGCTTTAAATACTTTGATTTATTTTTTAATATCCCGGTTTATTTCTTAATACCCCGGTTTATTTCTTAATATACTTCGGTTTATTACAAAACAATTGCTTTAAATAAAAAAATTAATATATTTCGGTTTGAACCGAACAAACCGAATAAACCGAAATAAAACTTCGGTTCGGTTCGGTTCGATTCGGTTCGGTTCTATTTTGAAAACCGAATTATAACTTTGGTTTGCTTAGTTCGGTTCGGTTCCAACCGAACCGAACCGTTGAACACCCCTACCTTGGGCCCTTTCCCTTTCCATTTCTAGAGAAAAATTTTGCTTTTGTGCCCATCTATGTTTTGTAATTATAATACCTAGAAGGAGAATGGGGTGTGACGTCAGTGATGAACAGTGTCACACCCGGTTTTTAACGTCTGATGATGGATGAGGCGCTCTCATCTCCCTAGCTTACGTTCGCTCTCGTCATCAGGCCAAAACCCCTCCTCCTATCGAATCTTGATATTCATCTGTCGCTTCAGCTTTTCCCCTTCGCTTCCTCCGCAAACTCTACAGCTGTCCCTCGCTCTTGCCTCTTAGCTAGCGGCCGCGTGTCCAGGTCACCTCACGTGTGCCGCCTCCTTCGTATTGATCTCTTCACCTTCTGCGACTCCTTCAGTCTCCTGCTCCGCTCTTTCTAATCAGTGTATGTTTCTCCATTAGGGCTGCTCTTTCTCAGTCTACCACCACAATCTCTCCACTCATTTTAGCATTCATTAATTAGGTTGGTAGTCATTTAAATTCTTAAGGCCTCTAATTTCGCCAATCATTTGTGCTATTTGCTAATCTCTCCCTACTTTCCCGACATTGGAGCTCTTCCAAGTGGAGGTACAAAATCAGTCTACTCGGGAGCATCTAGAACAAAAGGAGTGAACCTGACGAAGATCACCTTTCTCCACCCTTACTAAGGTAAATTCCTTTCTTGTCGAAAGTTTTGTGCATAAATGGTTCAAGGAAGGAACAATTTCTAACTCTTAACTTTGGAAATCTGTGCAAAATCTCGCAAATTTGCTAATTTGTGGTCAATTTTTAACTCTCGCATTTCCCCTGTTGGATGGTTCACCAGGAATAAAATGAGTTTGAGGAAATTTTAAATGGAAAATGTTTACTAATTGATGCCCTACTTTCTCTGTGTTTCTTTTTACCCTTTCGCTTCTTGAGGCCTCGAGCTGGATTGCTGCTTGATGATTACTTAGCTAAATCAAATATGAAGTAGCAATCCACTATTAGCATAATCAAGGCTTTTTTAAAAAAAATGCTTTCCATAATTCTTCATCAAAAAAGATGTCTGTTCTTAGCATAGAATTGTAATCACAAGAAAGAACCACAAAAAAATAAAAAAATTAGTGATGCCAACAAACTAATCTAAAATGTAATTAGTATCCTGGTACAGTGCACCTAGAAGAACAGAATTTATGTTGGGTCTTTTGCAAGAAAACTCAACTTAAATGAACTGTCATTTTTTAAATTTCCTATTCGGAGTAAAAAGTTACTGTACAGTAGTGCCACTGGTACAAGCCAGTAAAGGTAGGCAATACTTTTATTGGTATATTTTTATGAAGTTAGATCTAATGAGAGTATACTAAAGAGGAGTAATTTGTACAACCTCACTATTTCATGTATACAATTAAAGAGGGGTAATTTGTACTGAGATAATGTATTTGTTTCCGTAAATCAAAATTTGACTATATGTAGGAATGCAATTATTTTGTACAGCAGGCTTCCTCAAGCACAAAAAAGAAGGGTCGAGCGACAACAGGTACTTCATTATTATTTAAAATTTGCATATATTGTTAAATTTACTTATTCCAGTGATGCATGATAAACTTACCGATGTATGAGGTGTCAGAAATAAGAGTTGTCCCTATAAGCAAGCACCAAATAATAACTAAAACTTTCATGATTTACCTTGTCGGATCCTGATACTTATATTGTATAGGTTGATATTCAAGTTAGAATTTGTTTTCCCCATTTTACTTCAAGTTTTTATGATAACAGCTAATGCCAGTGCACTGAAAGTAAGTTGTGGGCTTCTAAGAATTTTTGGTACAGGTGCTCATGCTTTCATTTATTTAGTTCAATAAAGGTCACAAAAGTTATTTGCACTGAATCTTTGATCAAATCTTAAATAATTATTTAATCACAGAGGGTATCCAACATGCTGCTTTAATTGCTGAAGAAGAAGGAATTGACACCATTGAGCCTACTCATCTGGAGAGAGTGCCTCATCAATTTCTTTAGGACTTCTAAGGCTATGGTAATGAATGTCCCAATAGTAGGTAGGTTCCATGAAATTTCTACAATATTGTACTTTGTACATTTGTGATGATAAATTTGGGTCTCTTTGGTCTTTAAAAGAATTGTAGGTATTCTTGACTGTGTTAAGATCTTGACTATTAAATCATAATTCAATTAATTATTAATTTTTGAAGTTAAAGTCGTCCAAATCTGCTTCTTCCCATTCATATACTCATTATTTCTGCATTTCATATTACTTGTATCATTTTGTGTACCTGTGCACGTAAATTTTTCAATCATGACTAGCAAAAAGTCATTAGCACATCAAAGCATTTGTTTCTTATTTCTTTTGACTGGATTTGAATCGATGGAAGTTATGGCGTACTTACATATGTAGTTGGTTTCTCCGGGGTCTGTACCGTTCAAAATTGATATAGAACCTATTGAAATGTTATAAGTATAATAATTACAGGTCTGATTTGGTTGCTTAGCAGCAGCATGATACTCACTATGCACACTGCTGGCAGATCTACTTAACAATTCTGGAATAAAAGACTGAACTCAGTCTCCTTATATTTTTGTTCTTTACCCATCTATGAATTTACCTGCACACCTAAGTGGTAGTCCGACTTAACATGATGGTGCTGATTATACACACTGATGGTATATCGACTGAAAAGTACTGGTATAACTGGCCTAAAATATACAAACGAAGGTAGCAACCATGCAACCTAATAAATAATCTTATT
The DNA here is from genome assembly GCA_964058825.1 of Carex arenaria. Classification (NCBI taxonomy): domain Eukaryota; kingdom Viridiplantae; phylum Streptophyta; class Magnoliopsida; order Poales; family Cyperaceae; genus Carex; species Carex arenaria. Next base: position 7,432 of record CAXKVW010001675.1, read on the forward strand.
TACAGCTGCTTCCGCCTCTCTAATTCCTTTTGAATAATGTTCCACATTGGAATTTCATTTGCAGGGAACCGTCAGTTGACAAAATCACACCTACTCCCATTGAGATAATCATAATCAACTGATTTCAGCACCTCACAGGTTTCATTAGTCAAATTGTAAGTTTAATGATGAAGCACGATAAATTTATCACAAAATTTTGAAATTGCATCACTTCATTTCATATTTATGTAAGTGTCATTCTCTTATTCCTTTGAGGTCAATTTGTAAGATCATGTTATTTTGCCTATCTCATTCGTTACTGGTTCTTGCTTATAGGATCCACATTTGTACTCTTCTATATCGCCCTTTGAGAAATTCTTACCCAATAATGGATTACAACAAAGTATACACCTTCTACTTGAACATGTACTTTACTGGATGGTTAAAATGTACCTGAAATCCTGAATGCATAGTACTTACAATTATAATAATTGAAATTTAAAAAAAGTATACAATTTCATACTTGTACATTTCAATGATTCATCTCCTTACAATTTCCTTCTTACCCAATTCCTTGCCATTTTCTTTGTTCCAGTGGTTCTGTTGCTGCAACGGTACAACTGCTGGGAATTAAACACGCTTTTATTGTGCTGTCTATAATCTGCATGCCCTTTAAGGTATTCCCCTTGATTTGACTATTTATGCAATGGTTTCAATTCTACTTTTAGTTTTTGTAATACATCTCTTTATTTTTCTTGTAGGATGACATTCTTTCTAGAGTTGTCCATCAATTCCAGGGATAAAATTGGGAAAAAAAATAAGGTGTGTTGCCAACAGTTCACTGTGCTCAATATGTACAGTGATAATTGATCTATTAATACTATCATAGATTTAGCTGCCAAGAGCAATAAATAATTTCTCCATTTAGCAACCAACAACTCTGTCTTGTCTATACTGCACAACTCCTATTTCTACCATACTAACAAAAAACCTCACTGTTAACTACATAGGTTCTTAGAAAGTATTTTTCATCTCAGCTAAAAAAGGCTTCAATGGGAGTTCCACTATTGATTCGACTGACGTTTATCATCTCCTGCTATATTGAGCTGTCATTGTTTGAGATAATGTGGAATTTTTAATTATTACTGAAAATGTTACCTTCAATATGAATAATTCACACAGTAAAATTTGAACTTTTAACCTATACATGTCTTTAGAACATATTTCACATTTCTTTACCTTAGCAAAATAATATCAGTAATTTTTTTCTCCTACTTCAGGTTAGAAAGGAGAGGCAAGGATTTAGAAATACATCTCCAGTCTACACCATGATAGTTACCATTCGAACATGCTGCAACTTCTGCCCTTCAAGCTCTCCTCTTTTCTAATATTTATTGGATAACTGACCTGTTTGAATTGAGGCTTTCTTCGATGATTGCACATTTATTTTCTAAATTCTAGATTGGCAAGGTTTAATTGATTTTTATGTGTTCCACTAAATTTTCCACAATTACAAATTGAATTTCTCTACAACTCTTCATGTCATACGTGTACACCCTAAGTTATTTATGTCTTTTCTTTAACCTGTAACACTGGTATCTGTTCAAACCTGAACTGGTACATGTCCAATTACCCATACCTAATTGATTGTAGCTATTCAACCATGTTTATCCTGTGGTAGTGCAAATGTAATAATTAAAATTAAGTATAAGATCAATTTTTCCATCCCATGCTCAATTTCTCACTTGCGGTAGAACATTTTCCTTCACATGCACTTGTACAAGTGTTGTCAGATACCAATCGGTACAGTTCCGATATTCTCAAGAGCTTCAAATTTCATAAAATAAAATTCCATATTTCCAAAATTTCAGCATAATTTCCAGAATATCACCATGTTAGAAATAACGATTATGACAAACCAACTAGTCATAATTACTTCTTTTGAGATTGTGATAAATAATATATTATAGTCCAACAAAAGAGTTCCGTCATATGACACCAAAAAAATAAAATCAAAACAAACACCACAAAACAAATTGCGGCGGAGCCGCAACAAAGTATCTACCGGCATTTTTATTCATAACCAAAAAAAAATATAAAATATTATTAATAACCCGACTCCTGCCGATTTTCCACCCACAACCAACCCGCCCCCCCGTGGGGCGGTTTACCCCCCCCCCCAACCCGCCCCCCAGTGGGGCGGTTTAGTAATATTTTTTTTTTTTTTTTTTTTAAATACCCTCCCTCCCCAAACCAAACCCTACCCGCCCCCCCACAGCCCCCACCCGAAACCACCCCCAACCCGCCGGTTTTGGCCCAAAAACGGCGTTTTTTCGTCCCGAACGCGACATTTCGCATCTCTCAACCGTTCCCGACCCCTCTCTCTCTCTCTACCGCCCTCTCCCTCTCTCCCTCTCTCTACCCGCCACCCTCTCTCTCTCCATTTCATTTTCATTTTTTCGCCCCGTCACCGCCGCGCCGTCGCTCCGAATCCATTTTCGGGTATGAAGTTATTTCTTTAACTTGTTTATAAATTATTTAGATTTTTATAAATTATTTGGAATTTTGTATAAATTATTCGAAATTACGGGATTTATATGAAATTGTTAGAAATTGCGGAATTTGCTTGAAATTGTTGTTATTGAATTTAGTAGAAATTGATTGGAATTGTTTAGGGTTGTTAGAAATAGTTTGAAATTTTTGAAAAATGGTAGAAATTGTTAGAAATTGTTAGAAATTGTTAGAAATTATTAAATTAGAAATGTTAGAAATTGGAATTGTTAGAAATTATTTGATTGGAATTGTTAGAAATTAGTTGATTGGAATTGTTAGAAATTAGTTGATTGGAATTGTTAGAAATTATTTGATTGGAATTGTTAGAAATTATTTTATTGGAATTGTTAGAAATTATTTGATTGGAATTGTTAGAAATTATTAGAAATTGAAATTGTTAGAAATTATTAGAAATTGAAATTGTTAGAAATTATTTTATTGGAATTGTTAGAAATTAGTTGATTGGAATTGTTAGAAATTATTTGATTGGAATTGTTAGAAATTATTAGAAATTGGAATTGTTAGAAATTAGTTGATTGGAATTGTTAGAAATTATTTGATTGGAATTGTTAGAAATTATTAGAAATTGAAATTGTTAGAAATTATTTGATTAGAATTGTTAGAAATTATTTGATTGGAATTGTTAGAAATTATTTTATTGGAATTGTTAGAAATTATTAGAAATTGGAATTGTTAGAAATTATTTGATTGGAATTGTTAGAAATTATTTGATTGGAATTGTTAGAAATTATTTTATTGGAATTGTTAGAAATTATTAGAAATTGGAATTGTTAGAAATTATTTTATTGGAATTGTTAGAAATTATTAGAAATTGGAATTGTTAGAAATTATTTGATTGGAATTGTTAGAAATTATTTGATTGGAATTGTTAGAAATTATTTTATTGGAATTGTTAGAAATTATTAGAAATTGGAATTGTTAGAAATTATTTTATTGGAATTGTTAGAAATTATTAGAAATTGAAATTGTTAGAAATTATTTGATTGGAATTGTTAGAAATTATTAGATGAGAATTTGAGAAAATAACAGAGTTGAAATTTAATTGAGTGGAATTAAGTTGTACAATCTCATAGGAATTTTTAAATAGAATTGTTAGAAATTGGTGTTATAATTATAAACTTGATATTTTCAAATGCAGCATGACTAGACATCGACGTGAGCGACCACGAGATACGTCGGAGCCATCACCAGCTCACGCCGATCCCACTGCGGAGGGTGACGATCCATGGGATGGCGCACCACATCGTGCAGATACGTTCTAATTAATCGTTATGAACAGGTACTAACGGGGATCCGAGGAGTTGCACACAGCTTGGTGTGCATGGCGGAAAAAAGTTTTTGGGCGTTCGGGTGTACTATGCTGCATCACACTGCTCCGATCGTCGAGGATTCCCAGTTCGATGGACGCCTCATTGGCATGTTGCACGATGCTGGTGAGAACATCAACTGGCGTGAGATCAAGAAAGACTCACCAGCGCCGACCCAGCCAAATCAAGAACGGGAATTAGTATACGACGATGACCTACCACCACCCCCCGAAGGTATTATAAGTTAAATTATTTTACCATACACGTCAATTTTGTTTTACAAAGTGTGTTCTTAACAATTTCAACTGAAATGTTGCAGAAGACAACCCGGATTGGGCGTTCCACGATTGGGTGCTCGACAACAAAAAATGGCACGCCTACTACAATAAATTTAATGTGCCGGTGCAGCTTGGCGAGGTAAGCTGGTTCGTCTCTGTATAAATTAAATTTTCGTTATTTTCATAAAGAAAAACTAACATTATATAACTGCAGGATGGAAATCCTATGTGGTGTGCTGAACCCACTTTCACTGCAGCAGACTTTGGCCTCACCGCCACCGGTGTAGAGGATGTCACCGGAGCCACACCATCGATGCCACCCCCCAGGCAGCACGACCACGAGGCTAGTGGCAGTGGGGCACAGCAGCCCACTGATGCTTGGGAGACTGCTGCGTTCGGGACACAGCCCCCGAGCACATATACTGGGGACTGGGAGTTCGATCCATGGGAGACGAATCCATCACAGGGTACTCAGTATGATCCATTGCCCGATTCATACCGACGATCCACGGGCACAATGCAGGAGGACATGCATGTGGATTATTCTGATGACGAGGAGGACGTGCATGTGGATCTGACTCATAACGAGGATCCTCCACAGCCACGGAGGAGGCGTGTGCAGCGACAAAAGACCCGCACGCAGCCGCCGAGGGCGTGCGGGCCGGCTTCCAGACTGTCATTGTCCGGTCGTCGTCCTCGTTGATAGTTTTTTATATTTCATATTGTAGACCTGACAGTAGTATTTTTATATTTCCGTTTCTATATTTTATGTTGATTAGACGTTATTTGCTGATTTTATTCACTTTGTTTTCGTTTCTATATTTTATGTTGATCAGATGTTATTTGATTATTTTGTTCACTTATGTTTTAAACTATTCACAAATCATAAAATCCATCGTATTAAAAATATAAACAAATACTTATAAATCTATCGTATTAAATAAAAAAATAAAAAAAAAATAGTAAACCGCCCCACTGGGGGGCGGTAAACCGCCCCACGGGGGGGCGGGTTGGGGGGGGGTAAACCGCCCCATGGGGGGGCGGGTTGGGCATGGGTGGAAAACTTTCGGGAGTCAGGTTATTAATAATATTTTATATTTTTTTTTGGTTATGAATAAAAATGCCGGAAGTATCTAGTTAGCACAACAGTACGACAACAATGCAAATTAATGAAAGCCCAAGCCCAACTCTGCCGGACTCGTATTTTTTTCAAAGGTAATTTTGTATTGTCCCTGGAGTTTGAGTATATTAAACCAGACGCCAGACATGAAGTTTTGTTTCAAAGACGACATAGAAAAAAAATATTTCTCATATTATATCCAAGGAGTTTCACAAGTAATCAATGGAGTGATTGCAGGGAATTTTGACCTTAGAATGAAAATATCTGTGCGCTCGTAACATCATTGGAAACAATAATTCAAAACCTAAATCTTCCTAAACTTTCTACCGAGTTATCTACCGAACAAAACATATCAGTATTGCATTATTAATTTATTTTTATCTTATCGCTACACGACATTAAAAAGATTGAACACATTCATGGAATTATGATGTGGGCATTATTAAAGAGTCAAATACAGCTTGTGTCTCCTGCTAATTTTCCATATTTATCCATGGTTTTCTGTCAATTTGTCAAATCTGTTGCTAAGTGCACATTCTCAGAATCTCAATTCCTAATATGCACCCCGGTATACGGTATATATATCTTTTCTGAGGTCACTGGGTTGACCCTCGTGTTAATATATCAATAATCACTATCACGGTTAAGTTCCCAGTCAAAGTTAACATAGCACATTCCTTAATCTGTTTCTCTTTCCCATTAAGCACCGAACTAGCCCGCTCCATGCAGTCATTTTTGTGAAGTTGCATCTTTGACCCGCTAACCCAATTATAGCAACAGACATTAATATTTCATCGGAAAAATGTAATTTTAATAGACTGGACAAACCCTAGCCAGATATTTTATCAAGACACGTGAAACCTACTTTCTTCTGTTCATTTTTGATGCCAACTCGACGCATACTATGAATATAACTGTACAATTGTACATTTTCTTTAATCTTTACCAAACCAACGAAGCTGTTTAATATGAAATATTTTACGTACACAGGAATATGAAAATAATTATTATGAATTCAATTGAATTAAGTTGTTTAGATTCAGGAATCTGGAGGGACGAACTCACAAGTAGTAAGTAATACGCCTTGTTGCTTATGCAAGTAATAATCTTTGAACATCATAATTATATACAGTATCTCACTGTTTGAGTTACTAATCAAATCGTTCCAGAAGAAATTGAAATAGGAAAAGATAAACGTGCATTCTAAAAATTCTGAAAAAAAAACACCCAACAGGTGTGCAATGACACTGACACCAGATTTTTTTTTAAAAAAAAAAAATATCGAAATTTCTCCTGATTGATATTTCTAGTTCGAATGTCTGATGTAATGGAAAGGAGTTAGGTAGAATAAAATTATAATACTTTTGATGTTAAATAGTCAGAATATTCAATAATAATCGTGAACGGAGTCAGAAAGCATGATAGAGTAGAACATAGTTTTAAAATTATTTGAACAACAAACATATTTTTATATTTTTTTCTTTCTAAAATATGGTACAGTATCAAAAACATATTTTTGAATTTTTTTTTGAACCGGAGTGGCAAGTACCATTCCTGAGCTCATGCGACTCTATCACGGATAATAATGAATCGTTATATATATATATATATGAGGAGGGCTCAAATGCTCCAAGAATTTATGCCCCAATTCTTTCCCAAAATCTGAACCGCACTCTAATTTTGAGATTAGCGGTTCAAATTGTCTCCGCTCGAAATTTCTCATTTTGAAATAAAGGTGTGCTTCCTCCATTTATTTCTCTCCAGTTCCCACATTTGCTGCCGCTCTCCAGTTCTTACAAAAAATTATTGATGATGTCTCTTCGTCTCTTCCGACCTCTCTTTCTCCTCCGTGCTATACAGCAACAAGCTCTCTCTCTCTCTCTCCTCTCACCAACGACTGTGAAGTACTTAAAGAGAAATTTCTCTTTGGAAAATGAGAATGGAAGTTACAAATGAATTGTAAAGATTAATGAACAACAGGGAGGTGCAAAACCGATGTGTCAGAACAATTTATTTGTTCTTGTGATAAAATAATAACTTGCAAGTGAGGAGATCCGGACAGCAAAACCGACGTGTCAGAAGAGGTGAGAGGGGAGCATAATCGGTGTCGAGGGGACAGGAGGGGCGAGCGGAGGGCTGCGTCGGGCGAGCGGAGGGTTGCGTCAGGGTATTGATCAGAATCATAAGGGGTTGGAGAAAGGGCGAAACAGAGTGAGAGAGAAAGAGGTCAGGGGTGAACTGGAGCGTCTGATCTAGCATTCTCTTTTGCACGAATCTTAACGTGAGGATCAAAGGTTCAAATTTTGGGCAGGATTGGGGCATGGATTCTTGGAGCAGTTGAGTCCTCCTCTATATATATATATATAGAGTAGAACTAGGGTGCTTCTAAGTTCATCCAACTTCTTGTGAACTTGACTCTAAAATATGTCGAATTGACTTTAAACGATGAATCCAAACCGTTAAAACCCTTCTATCTAATGATTGATGCGTCTACATGTGAAAATTTTAAAATTTCGAATTAATTTAATATAGAGTCAAGTGGTCAAAAGTTTAAGGTTTATAAATTAATTTTAATGCATTCATTTTTTGGACTCCTTTGACAACTTGACTCTATATTAAATTAATTCAAAACTTTAAAATTTTCACATGTGGACGCATCAATCATTAGGTAGAAGGATTTCAAAGGTTTGGATTCATCGTTTAAAGTCGATTCGATATATTTTAGAGTCAAGTTCACAAAAAGTTGGATGAACTTAGGAGCACCCTAGTTCTACTCATATATATAGAGAGAGAGAGATGAGCTAACTTGCTTTGGAAAGTAAAGATGGTGCTTTCGCTCGTATCTCCATTTTCAAAGCTCAAATAGTTGATTCGAAACTTCCAATGTGTTCTCCATATTGAAATGTGCTTGGAGACCAAATTTTACATTTTTTGGAATTTTTTTACTATTTATTAAGCCACTTTGAAAATCTGAAAATTTGGGTGAACAGTAAAAATTTATGGACCACCGGATCAGCAATTTTCAAAGTGGCTTAATAAATAGTAAAAAAATTGGAAAAAATGTAAAATTTGGTCTCCAAGCACATTTCAATATGGAAATAACATCTAACAGTTCGAATTGATTATTTGAACTTTGAAAATAGAGATACGAGCGCGAAATAAAACACTCTCTTCACTTCCCAAAGCAAGTTAGCCCATCTCTATCTCTCTCTGTAGATATAGAAAGAGAGAGAGAGAGAGTGGCAAAAGATGAAGAGTATGTGTTGTTTATTATCACATAAGCTGTGTAGGCCCTATAACTAAATAGAAAGGATTCTTTGTTTTCCGTTATAAAAAAAGAAAAATTCGGAGACAATGTGCCTAGGGTATCAATGTACCGAGGAATAAGACATTTTTTCATAAAGATATTTTTTTTTTCCGTTATCTAAATGATAAATGAGTAAGGGTACGGATAAAGTCTATTTCGTACGTGTCATCCAATCGAATAATTATAAAAATATTATATATATTATATATATTAATAAGCAATGAATAATCATTCTCCAACTATTATTGATTTTGTTTGAAACATGCATTTTATTAAATCCAACTATTCTTGATATTTTTTGAACTTGAACAATTGATCATTTTATGTATTTGTGTTACACTTAATTAACCATTAAACACATAAATAAATTTAAGCAAATATTTAGACATTTAAAACAGGTATATATGTGCGAAATGAATATGTTTTAATTATTTAATATAGTAAATAGTAAAAATAATTATTATATTAGCATTACCTGTTACCATTTTGTTATCCGATAACTATAGCGGATAAGAGTAGAGTACAAATACGAACAATTTATAATGAGTATATATACTAAAATATTTCCATCCAAACCTTTTTGGTACCCGTTGACACCCCTAAGGGCCTGTTCGGCGGGCTATTGAGATTTGGGAATGGGCATGGACACGGGAATTGAACTAAAAAATACTGTTCACTGATTTTTTTTTCTTTCCGCGTGAACAGTAGAGCGGCCGAACACGTCCTAAATGTGTCACAGATAACAGAACCTGACAATTCATAGTAGCATATTAAACGACTACAGAAAAAAAAAAACTTAATGTTCTGGTAAACGCTGGTTTTTTCTCGCATAATGAGTTTGTATCCTCTGCGTATCCGGATTAATCCGGCCCTTTAACATTTAGGCCTATACTGATCAAACGGTCCAAATTATTTTGCATCAGCTCAAAATTTAAATTAGTGCACACTATGAATTCCTCTATATACCCAGTGGGAATTATCCAAAGAAAAGGAATTTTTTAGTACTAGTAAATGTCCTTGTACTAGGGCTGCAAACAAACCAACCAAATCAAACTTATTCCAGTTTGAGTTTGAGTTTGAATAAGATTCAAACTGAACTGACTTGATTTGTTTCAGAATAAATTTCAATCAACAAGTTAATTATGAAGTACAATTTTTTCCGAATCGAAGTCAATTGAATCATGATTTTTTTTTGGCAGTTCTACTTGTACCGTTATATCCACAAAAGCAACTGGTGGGGTCTCTCGTTTTTCTTTAATTTTTGGATGTTTGCTTGCACACCACCTGCATGTTCCCCACAGGTAAAGGAAAGCTTTTAATTCTAGAAATATTAACATTTAAGAGTCATTTTTGTAAACCTAAATCTATATCAAAATTCATTTTTCTAGAGTTTATTTCCACAAAAAACATGGGCGTCAATTAGTTTTCTTTGCCAACAAAAACTCAACTTTAGTATTGCTGTTTGATTCAACTGCAAGGTATTTTGTGGGGGAGAGAGGGGTGTCCGATGCCCATCGAACCAGAGTCTGTTCAATGGGTGGTATCTACCGTCCGATTCACTTCAAAATCTGTGCGCATCACTTTAATATCCGTGCTATTTGTTTTAATATCCGTGCGCACAGATTTTGAAGTAGATCGGACGGTAGAAACCACCCATCGAACACCGTTCTGGTCCGATGGGCATCGGACACCCTCCTCTCCCATTTTGTGGTCAACTTGAACTAACATATATATATTTTTTAATTTTGATATTGACAAAACGCCTTTGTATAATTCAATTTTTCAATATAATCTAGATAGATTTATTTTTGGTGTACTAAAAAAGTATCTTTTTTAATTTCAAGGGGTACTATATAATAATTAATGACTCTAAACCAGGACATAATTTATCCGTACAGTAACTAAATAAGTAACCAATTTATTTAACATATATAAGAAAGATGTATATTATAGAGACTAGCATAGTGTATCTAGGCAAAACAAACTAGCTTACTATAATACAATATATATATATATATATATATATATCATGCTTAATTTGACCCACATATCTCCAACCTTGTACGATAGTAATATAATTAATTCCTTGGCGTCTCCATCCTTTCCAATTCCTAGACGCTTTGTCTAACAACACTAGCCCATCTCTATATTGCTTCTTTCTCTTTCTCTGTCTCTCTACTTATATAACTACCTTCTCCAACGGTACACCATGCACACATGCGCAACTACCCCTTCTCCACAAAAAAAGAAAAATAAAAAAGAGATATGGGAAATTGTTTAAGAAAGACTAGTGCATCAATTTATCCAGAGCTTCCATCAAGGCAAGCTTTGATCAAGGTACGCATGACAGCGACCGAGCTCGAGCAACTCTTTCGCCAGGCAACTGATGGCGAGGTCGGAAAGCTTATCCTTGAAGGATGCATCCAAGGGAGATGGGAATTTAGAAGTGTAAGCGCTTTGAACAGGTTACAGACTATACTAGAAGAGTAACTGCTTGTTGATTTCTTATCGCTTTATGAACTTTTTTTTTATATATCTTTTTTATAGGTTTTTAGTAATCATGATGTTTAATCAGTGTATTTTTCATTGTACATAAAGATGTATATCATATTGTCATTCGTTCTTTTAAGAGCTAGGCTCTTTATTTATTTTTTTCCAAACTTGCAACCTCATGCCTGGTTGATGGTTCGATATGAGACGAAACGATCTCGATCTGTGTACATTTGAATTATATGTCAGTACAATTTAACAAATTGTATATAAGTGTGTATATTTTTAACAAGTCTAACATTTTGTGGGTGTAAACTGATTGGATTCCGGATTCGTTTTGTGGGTGTAACATTTTGTGGATGTATAGACGAAACGATCCCTCCCCCTCCCCTCTCTCTTTATATATATATATAGAGAGAGAGAGAGAGAGAGAGAGAGAGATATTTAAAGGGTATGGATACCGATATGAATATTTTCTTTAATGAATACAAATATGAATTATTATGTGGTTTCAGATTTTATTATTATTTGTATACACGCTGCATATGTCACTTTAGTTTGGCCTTTAAAGTTAAATATATACTTTATTACAAACCTAATAATTTTAGATCTAATTAGTGAACTGCATCTGCTTAAATTTCATTTTTTTTTTATTGAGAATTATAATTTCCTCGTATATTTTACTAACAATACAATATAATTAATGATTAATTTTTGTTAGTAATAGATAATTTTTTAACTTACAAATTTGTTATAAAAATTTGTTATTAATTTATACAAACGTACATATATTATGCATTATTTTTGTGAAATATATGATGATTTTATTTCCATATCCAAATTAAATTTCTATTTGTATATGTATATATCACTTAATATTCAATCTGTACGTATTTGTTTAACAGCTGATCCGTACATGTACCTGAAACCAGTGTTGTAAAATGCGGTTATATGCGGCCGCATATGCGTATGCAGCCCGCTGCCGCATAAAAAACACCCATGCGGACCGCATATGCAGTCCAGACTAAAAACGGGTTCAAAAATATTCAAAACCCATTACCGAACCCAATAATATGGTCCGAATCTAGAACCCATTATCTGAGTCCCACATATGCAGCGCCTCAATGGCTTCTTTTATAGGCTCTCCAGCTCTTTGGTTTAATTGTTTTGAAATTGTGGGACAAAACGTGGGAGTAAAAACCGGATTGGTGCTCGATTCTGCTGGGCGCTTGCTGGGCCACTACTTAATTGCTTGAGCTGCGCTGGAGCTATTGGGCTGCTTGAATGCGGTTGGGCTTATGTATGAAATTCAACTTATACTACAAATTGAATAGTTTTTTAAGTAGCCCATTTCCTATATATGAAAATCCACGCATATATCTTTTGGGCTGCCTTAAATTATTCAACTCAGATGATGAAATTCTATTTCTTATATAACTAAAATTATAAATTTATGAATGGGTTGTAGTATGAACTGCAAATACTATTAAAATCCGCATATGTAAGTCCGCATTAAAATCCGCATATGTGGCCGCATACCGCATATGCGGTATGCAGTGACGTTCCGCATGCATGAACAAAACCGCATTTTACAACACTGCCTGAAACTATTTGTGTTACAAAATTAAGAGCAAACATGACTTTTTTTTTTTTTTTTTTTATTGTCAGTCAATATCCAATCCAACACCCCGGCCCTACATGATTATGTTATATATTTATAATTATTTTTGAACAAGTTACTATTTTTCTTTATGAGAACTGCACTTCGGCGTAGTGTTTAAGATAATTTTTTTTGTATTTTTTGGAGGTCAAGCCACTCAACTATTTAATACTCTTGTTACTGTAATAAATAATTTCCACATCTGAGTTTCGAATACCCATGATCTTCCACATAAAGATCATGTGATGTGCCTTTGCCACTAGACCAAAGACTGATTCTTATAATTTGAGAACTTTAATCTTCATGTTCATGTTATGTAAAAAAAAAACACAAAATTTTCTTGGATAGCGCTGATGGATGCATGTATATATAAACGGACATAGATATAATTTCCGATTGGAGGGCCTATTAGGAAATATATTTTTTAGCGTAAAATGAGCTAGTATTAAAGTTTTTCAATACATCTTAGTGTGAAATTTGAATTTTGAACTCGCGATTTTCCACAAAAAATATAGTAATGATTTGTCATAAAAGAATATATACTAGTTAATAAATTTTATTATTTAGTTCAATGGATTAAAAATTAGTTTGCTGTGTAGATATGTTTATATGCAATCATCCGATATTTGTGAGTTATATGTATATGACGGGAGCTAGAAACCATTTCTTTTTAAAATTTTTTTTGAGGGTTGTTATAGCAGAAAAAAAAAATTATGTTTGGATATGAGTTGAAATGGAAACGAAAATAAATTCATTTGATTAGTTTTGAACTTCAGTCTACTGTCATATTATTGCATACATCATACATGGCTGCATATTCAATTTTGTATGTTCCTTTTAATTTCTAAAAACAAAAAAACAAAACTGACCGAATTCATGATCGACTGGTTTTTGGTTCAGATCAAACTACAGTTCTTTTTTTGAGAGAAAACAGGGATCTGGTCCCTATTTCATTGATAAAAGTTCTTACTATCATATTTGACTTAATCCGACTAGATTCATTGGTAACTCTCGTTTATTGAGTTTGCACTACATATTATCATTGAAATATAATATCCATATATATATAGAGGTTGGCTAAGCTCAAAACGTTTGTTTCTAGCCTTAGGAACAAACGATTCAGTTATCTAATTTTCAAAGTCCAAACGGCCGATCCAAATAGACAGGTGTTTAATCTATATTAAAATGTGCTTGGAGACCAAATTTTACATTTTTTTACTATTTATTAAGATGATTTGAAAATCGCTGTTTCTCAATGGTCCAGAATTTTAATAAAAATAATGATTTTCAAACAATCTTAATAAATAATAAAAAGATTCAAAAATATGTAAAATTTGGTCTCCAAGTACATTTTAATATAGATTAAACATCTGTCGGTTTGGATCGACCGTTTAGACTTTGAAAATCAGAGAACCGAATCGTATATTTTTGAGGCTAGGAACATACGTTTTGAGTTTAGCCAACCTCTATATATATATTGTAAGGACCAGAAATTCTATATGACAAATTAGAACATACCAACTAGGAAAGGCGAAATATTACACTGCTAAAAATATATTGGGGGAGCAGAGATATAACCACAAAAAATCATTTTTATACTTTATGAAAACAGAAGAGACGTGCATGTAAAGTATAGTGATCAGATGATTTTTTGACAGGTGAAAACATTACAATGAGAAAGGAATATTCATATCATATCAAATATGGACTTTATATTATATTTATTACGCGGTAATAATGTTTATCAAAAAGCAACTTCTTGACCAGACGTCTCATTACCAGTGGAGTGATCCCAAGGCAAAGTAACACTGGAATGGGCTTGGTAGATTGCACAATCTAATAAATGAGAAAAAAATAGTAAAATCGGTGCAAATTATTATTTGTGAATGGGGCAGTAATCACCTTGACCGGTTTGTAACTAAATTAACGGTAGTTCTATATATACACCTAAAAATTATCGAAAGGACGTATTTTCCCCTCTAAAATTCGTAATATCATATTTACCTTCTAAATTGGTCAATTTGCTCTAATTATTCTAATTAAAAATAGTAAAATATGTAGTCTGGGTAAGAAAAAAAGTTCAATATTCTAATTGGTCAATTTCCGAGTGCAAATGGTTCATTCCTCTACTTTGTTAAAAAAATAATCATTTGCTCTTACAATCGGCTAATTAATAGACCGAACATTTCTCTTAAACATGCTACATACTTTATTTTTTATTTTTTAATAAATGATAAAATGAGTTTTAATATAAAAGACAATTAATTGGAAAAGTTTGTGAATTTTGAAACTTAGAGGGGGTAAAATGATATTATGAATTTTAGAGTTAAAAATACGCAATTTTGAAGTTTTTGAAGGGTATCCTTGAAATTCACCCTTAATATAAATTACATAATTGACCGGTCAATTTTAGGAATTTTTATTTTAGCGGGCCTTGTAAATTGCAATCCGTATGAAATGATAAAAGGTTAATGCTGTGGTGCATAGAGAATGTATACTTTTCAACGGGCTTAATTTCTTTTAGTGGGCTTAGTCTGATGGTTCTGAATACTTAATAAGAAAGAACAAAAATTGGGCCTATTTGTTTGTAGGCTAAATTGAATCCGTTCATTCATTTTGGTAAAACTCAAAAAGTTTTTGAAGTAACAATAAAATGGTATTTCTTTTGCTTGAATGACATACGGTGAGTTAATAAAAATAAAGAAGCATATTATGCACATATAATTGTATAAAAAAGTCTTTTTGAGAAATAATCAGTATTGATTAACTGCTATCATGTATGTGTGTTTTGAATATGTATTGGCTAGAAGGAAGACAAAAATAATAAAATGAAATAGATAACTCCTCCTTTTGAAATGGGAGGCACTATATGACCATTTTTTTTTTTTTTTTGAAAAAGCTTGACAGCAAGAGTTCTTTCTTACTTAAATGTGGTATTCTCCATTTGAGAGATTACAAATTTGAAATCTAGTACTCATTACCCTAGAAAGAAATCCATTCGAGAGCAGCAATGCAGCATTAAATTTTGAATAATATCAGCACTTTTGTTTTATTGATTTGGTTTCATTGTAATAAATCATTCCATGCTACAATTCTAGTATGAAAATATATAAAAGGTCCATATATATCTATATTCCCACGTCAATTGTGAAGTGGCTATATATCTATCAATTTGACTTTTAGAAAAGGAGCTCACGTTATTAGACTTTTTCTTACCATGATTGAAGTTCAAAAATGGGAAAACAATACTAACCGTGAGAAAGCATGCATCGTACAAGGTGAATTGGCTTTTTATATATATCAAGATCACTTTGCAATTTAATTTATATATATATGTTTAGTTTTTTTTCTCAGCATTTTTTATTTGGAAAATCATTTCGTGCTATATATATCTAGTATATGAAAGGTCCTTTGTCCCATCATCTGGGATCTACAGGGGACAATTCAACAAATTTTTCAAAAAGAAGTTGGTTATGTATCTCATTTCTGAACTTAGTCAACTTTTAAGGTAGGAGAAACGTCTGTCAGAAATACAAATTTGAATGCTCAGGTTGTGTGTAAGGTACTAAATTTCCCAATATGGTCTCATGTAGCACTCAGCGCTCCTACAACAAAATCCCACAAAAAAAATGAAACATCTAATATATATATATATATATATATATATATATATATATATATATATATATATATATATTCCACTTACAACATGTTACAACATTCGGTTTTGCGATTTTCAAAGTCCAAATAGTCGATCCAAATGTTCAACATGATCTCTATATAAAAATGTGCTTGGAGACCAAATTTATATATTTTTGAATTTTTTTATATTTTACAAAAATGTTGTTTTTAGACAATTATGGACCACTGAAAAATAGCAGTTTTGTAAAATACTTAATAAGTAGTAAAAAATAAATAAAAATATAAAATTTGATCTCAAAGCACATTTTAATATAGAGATCATGTTGAACGGTTTGGATCGATTGTTTGGACTTTGAAAATCGCAAAATCGAATGTTGTAACATGTTGTAAGATCCAAAATGTTGTAAGTGGATCCCTCCTCATATATATCTCTCAATAATGGAAGGAACAGATAAATTGGCCTACTTTTGCTGCTGAAAAACAAAATGAGAATTTTACACTTCGTTTGACAGCTTAAATTATGATTTAAATTAATCCCTAGAGGAGAGAGAAATTGAAAAATAATTCTGTCTATAATAGTGGACCCTACGGCATATTAAATGTGAAGTTAATTCGTCTCAAGAGATGATTTAACGTTGTAACTCCTTATTCCTGTTTTATAATTTGTTTCACATCTTAATTAAGCATGAAATAAAAAGTTGACTCCACCACGTACTTATTCCACAAAGCATGACTAAATGGCCGTTATTGCTGCAGGAAGAGAGGGAGGAAGTACCTACAATATGGTGGCTTGCGTAAATTGAAACATAGATCACTTAGTGCACCATCATCTCAAGTTGAAAAGTAAAAAGGGAATAAATAATTAAACAGAGTGATATATGAGAAAGAGAATAGGGGAATGATATTCTGCCGACAAGTTACGATGCATTATAATTAATTAATTATGAAATATATTCCAAACTCTAGAAACATGCATGTCAATTGCTTATCATGAGCATGACATGACTACCAATACATGGCAAAATAGAAGCCACTGAATATGCATATCTTGGTCTTTACGTGAGTACATGGATATACATATACTAATTAGTTATAGTGGAATTTTTACTTTTTCTAGACCATTTGTTAGCTAGCATGCATCCCCTTCCATGACTTCATGACATTAAGTGGACCTGAAGGTAAAGTTGCAAAATTAATATGAGACTGTTTCTTGTCTCCATATTATGTACATGTCTTGTCGTCTAATCTCCTGCTTTAAATTTCAACAAATGAAAATGATGTACATATATATGACTGGTTTATCATTTAATTAAGAAAATAAGGATATAACATTAGCTAGGTTTTTACAATTGTTGTCGGCACTTGCCGCCAACTTTAAAAAGAAAGAAAGAAAGAAAGAAAACATGAGGCTTTGATATTTATCTGTAATGCTTTTTTTTTTTTCTCAATTAACTTCTAAACTTATATAATTATTTCACTTTTCTTAATGAAAATATAGTATGCCAACTACTTAAAAATACTAAAATTAGACAGAGAAGAAGTAAAATGATGACAGTAATTGTATCTAGGATCAATTATTAAAAAATCTAGTACACATGCATAGAGTCCTCATATTTATCATTTGCACAAACAAAAAGTGTTGAATAACATGAGCTCCATCTACTATATACAACCAAGAAAGCATAATCTAACATTATGAACCACTATGGTTGACCTAATTTAATATAATTGATTTGACATTTTGAATAGAGTACTTTTACAAGTGAGAAGTCTGTATTGTTAAATACCTCATATCTAATATTCTTTGGAGTATTGCTTTATACCCTAAAGTACACGGGGAAGGAAATAAGAGCATGAGAAGGTAATGCCACCTGAGATAGCTTTTGGTTTTATTCAGGAAAGGTAAAAGTGACAGCATGAGAAAAGCACAATGTAGTATAGCTTTTGTTTATTAGTAGAGAGGATCAGCTGAGATCTGATTCCTTTGGCTCCAAAATTTCAAAAGAAAGATACGTGGTGGTAAAGTGGCGCACCTTTTACTCTATAGTGGAATTATTGTTATGCTAATCAAAATCATCATCAATATTTGATGCGAAAGCATTTTTTTACCTTTTTGATGGCTATTTGTGTTTACCAGCAGTGATGAGGAGTAAACTAATTGCAAAGCAGAGATTCACAGACAGACGCTGATGTTTTCATTTTTTCAATCTATTTGCGGGTTTATATACTATATTATGAGTGAGGCTATGGTACTATGCATAGTGCAGATTGATCTGTACCACGGATTAATTAATATCATTGCTTTCAAAGTCCAAAGAGTCGATATAAACTGTACTTTCAGACTAAATTTTACATTTTTATTTTTTTACTATCATTTTATATAGGTAAGAAATCACTAATCTTGAATGGTGTATAATCTTTAGAACAAGTAAAGATGATGTTCAATGGTTCAGAACTTCAGATAGATTGTTTAGACTTTGAAAATAATAAAATTGATCCATAGTATGGCATACGGAGCAATATGCTTTATGCATGCATACTACTTACTGTACTACAAGAATTATCCGTGAAGATAAAAGTGCTTAACCACGTCGTATACTTGCTGATATTCTTGTCAGTGATAACAATACTCTTAGAAATAGCAAGTTCTGTCGGCCTACCCTCAATAATAGTTAGTTTTTACTCTTGAAAAATACTCACATATTCTTGTAGTAACCTCATTCATTATTATAGTTTATTTTGATTTCTATTTTATGGTGTTGTGTGTGTGTGTGTGGGGGGGGGGGGGGGGGGGGGTGGTGTTGTTGGTAAAACTCTCTCTTATTGTGTTATTTTGATGTTTGATTATTATCAGGTTTGGTTTTGGAAGGAGAGATGTACGAAGGTATGTGTTTAGTGTGGTTTTAGTTAGTAGTAGATGAGGGTATAGCTACTGGTACCAAAAAAGCTGCTTATTTTGGTCGGATGTTAACTAGTTAAATTTATAAAAAAAAATTTAGCATGAGATGAGAGTTAATTCTTTGAAATCAACTTCAGCGGATATTTAATATTATATTTACGACCACTCATATAAATAAGTAATTCTTTCTCGAGATCTTTAATTTTCGTTTCTCTTCTATTTGCTCTCCACTTAATGTCTTAACCAATATTGGCATGATACGTACGTAAACTAATTAATTGCTTATATATCTTTATTTAATGATTTTAATGAAATCGATGGGTCATAAACCCACTTTCTTCAACAACAACAAAGTTTTTTATTTAACCCACAAGATATGTTTCAGTGCTATTTATTTATTGTTTTAGTTTACTTGAGCACTAATGGGTCGACATAACAGTTTTCTTTAGGCTTTTTATAATGAGGTAGGTGCATATTATAACAAAAAAAAAATTAATACACTTAAAGTACAAAAATCAAAATAAATTTTCAACTGGGTACAAAGGTTTTGATCAAGTGTATAATTGGCTGGTACCATGTAATGTAAGATTCTTTTCTATTTAGATCAATGCATGTATAAGGGCTTCAATAAAAAAAAAAGTGTTTAATTGGTATTATGATATACATTGATGTGGTTAAAAAGGTAAGCTGTGATGTTGTATCAGTTAAGTTGTTTCTGTGAGGATGCACAGATGATTTACAGGTGGCATTAAACAAAAAGAAATTAAAGAAAGGGAAAGGAATTAAAGGAAGAACGTACTAGTGCCATTTGGTACATATGTTTGAGCCAAAAGAAAGAGAGAAAAGAGAGAAAAGAGGGAAAAAGTACCTTTTTAAGGATACTAAGCTCTCTGTCTCTCTAATGGTGGGGATACGAATTGAACTATCTATGCTTGAGTTTAGGTGTAACCAATAAAACCCCAAGAAACAAACGACAGTGGTCAAATGCTCTTTGTCTGTGCATTTCTCTCTCTCTCTCTCTCTCTCTCTCTCTCTCTCACTCCAGTCAAATATGCAGATCATGGGTCAATACGTGACAATTTTACAAAGATGCCCTCTTTAAAAATAAGTTTAAACAATACAACCCTTTATTATAATATTCTTGTAATACAATACTGATAAAAATTCTGGTAGACATTATACAGGATTTGACCTCGCTGATTGAACTTTTTTTTTCCTCCCTCGTGACTTATTAAATTTCTTGTAATTCTCGATTGAGCATAAAAAGTAATCATCGAAACAGAGTTGAATTTCGAATCCTAAAAAAAAAAAATCTTTATGCCTGTCAAAAGTCAAAACTACCTTTTCAATTTCTTATTTGTCCTGAAACTCTTTAATATATTACATTTGTCCTTCAACTCTTCTTTTCCTTTCATAATTGTTCATAGAACTAACAAAATAAAATTAACACTAATTGAAATGTACAAACTAACTGTCTATAGATCTCTGTAAATTTACGAAACTAACCTTATTGATAGCAGTCTGTCAAATTCATCTCTTTAGAAATACATAATAGCAGCTATCAATTAGAAAATTACACAATAGAAAAAAAAAACTAATAAGGTTAGTATCGTCAATAAGGTTAGCTGGCGGCAAAAAAATAAGATGATCACCAATAAGGTTAGTTTCGTCAATTTACAGTGTAGAATGTACAGATAGGGAGAAAACGGAGCAGATATGGAGCGGATAGTGGTAAAACCATATCCATATTCTTTTTTTCTTCATTTTTCAGATATGGATACGGAGCGGATATCAAACATATCAGACGGATACGGATACGAGTCATATATAATATTTATTAAAATAACATAAAAAATATTGAAGTTCATAATATTTATCTAATTATAATGATAAATAACATAAATTTTTCATAATATATATTAAAATATATGATATATATACCTACTATTTGGATACAGATAATTGAAACGTAAAACCATATCAGTATTCTTATCTACACAGATATTCGGATATCAACATCTAAGTTTTTGAATACAGATCGAATACGGATAAGATATTATCCATACCGTTTTCACCCCTATGTACATATCAACTAGTGCTAATTTTATTTGTTTAGTTTCTAAAGACAAATATGAAAGAGAAAGAAGAGTTAGGACATATACAATATATTAAAGAGTTCAAGGAGAAATAAGAAATTGAATAATTTAGAAGAACATATAGAAAATTAATCCAAAAAAATATATAAGAAAGAATTTTGTAATTCTAAACCCTAAACCCTATACTATCTAGTTTAAAATTAAAGTTAACGATAGAGCTCTCTTGGTCCAAACAAGACCTATTATAGTAGACCTTTTGTAGGCTACGAAACTGTCCTTCCTGATGCAAGTTCAAATTGTGCCCATATTGAAATTAGTTGTGAATATATCAATTGAAGGAATAATTACACCTAACCATCTGGTTACTATCAAAATGTCAAACTATATATATTAAGGATATAGTTCATAGATTATATTGATTAGATATTTAATTAGATAGTTAAAAAATAGAAATGATATAAAATATAATGCATGCTTAAAGAATATTACATTCTTCAAACTCTGACTTATCCATGTTGCATTTTTTAATTTAGTTCTCTTATAGAATAAGAGTAGGGCTCAAATGCCCCAATGCTTCATGCCCCCCAATCGTATTCCAACATCTTTATTTTCAGTTTTAAAGTTCAAACAAACGATCCGAACTGCTCAACATGATATCCACGTTAAAATATATGATTGGAGACTAAATTTTATATATTTTAGAATTTTTTAATTATTTTTTAAGATAGATACAAAATCACAGTTTTTTAAGAAATTGTGGACCATATAAAAAAAATGATTTTGTACATATCTTAAAAAATAGTAAAAAAATTTCAAAAAATATAAAATTTAGTCTCCAATCATATTTTAATGTAGATATTATGTTAAGCGTTCAGATCGTCAGTTTGAACTTTGAAATTCAAGATAAAAATGTTAGAATACATTAGAGCATTTGAACCCTCCTCATGAAATAATATATATAACGTTACAATAATATCTTACTCACTGTCTCCAATCTAAATTTTCTAGTTTCACCACTGCCGCAAATTTCTTCAAATGCAAGCACATAAAGAAGATTGCAGAATAAAGAGATCTTGGAACTTAGCTATCCATGACCATTCTAACTTAAAACTGACGGTATGCATTGGCATGTTGTACACTAAATTAATACGTTAATAACCGGATATATCTATATAACTTTTAGGAGCGTACTAGAAAGGTATAAATTCTGAATTAAAGAGACAGCCGATGTCATACCTAACAGAGAAAAATAAGCATTGCACGAGTCGATGTCAACACGGAAATAAAAAGGCTGTTTAACACAAACGAGACAATAGAAGGTATTGTCACCATTCATTCGATTCTGGTTCCCTTTCTCCATATATTTTGTGTTGTATTCTATATATATAAAATTACCACAGTTCCTATTCCTAATTTTACTCCAACCAGAAATGCCTGGAATACATTTCTCTTCCAACTGTAAAATTAAAAAAATGATGCCATAGCTGTCTTTTTCTTGTCTTAAGACAAGTTTAGTATAAGTAGAATTCCTGAAGAAGCCAAATTAATACCCTTTCCTATACATTAATTGCACCCTTGTACCTCTTATATCAAATTGTAATTTTCTATATTAAGGTAAAGACAGTGGTTCGAATTAGAATAAACAAATGAGCGAGGTTATGGTAATATGCGTATTATATAGGAGCCCATACTACGAACTCATATATTTATTTTTAAAGTTCAAATAATCAATATGAACAAATTAACATGATCTTCATATGAAAATATGCTTACAGTCCAGATTTTACATTATTTAATTTATAATTTGGTTATTGTTTTCTTATAAAGATAGAAATCACTTGATCTAAATTTTTTGGATCACTCGAAAGTAGGTTGAATGTTTGAAACAGTTTAGCTAGATTGACTATTTGAACTTTGAAATAAATTTGGATAATTAGAAATCACTTGATCTCCATATAAATTTTCATATGAAGGACTTGTTAAAACAGTTTAAATTGATTGTTTATATTTTAAAAATAAAGATATAAATACATAGTACGGAGTACGGATTGATCCGTAATTATAATTAAATTTTAGAGAACGGACGTATATTACCAAAGTATAAATGAAAATATGTGTTTTCATATTCCTATGTGGCTATATATGCTAATTAAGAATTGAAGTTATTGGTAATCTCTATTTATTTGTCAAAATTATTCACTAGGGAATATAAAATAATAGATGGATCTCTATTTTTTTAGGTTGGTAAAAAAATACTACTTTTGAATGGTCCAAATTTTTTTTGTTCAAGTGATTTTCTATTTAGATAGTAAAAGAAATTCTAAAAAAGATAAACTTTGGTCCCAAATATATTTTCACATAGAGATTATATTTATTGTTCGGATTGACTGTGTGAAATTAAAAAAAAAAAAAAAAAACAGATAGATTTGGATCCATGTATCCGTTTATACATATTACCATAGCCTCAATCATTTAATACGACAAATATTTCTGATTAATTTTATGATTTAAAAAAAATGTTATATATAATATATTTTTTAACTATTGGTCCATTTGGTAACAGTATAAAAAAGAAATTCTCCCCTTTTTCTAATTGGTTCAAGAACAAATTTACACTTGCCTGTAACTAAATAGGCATACATAGCTCTTAAATTAACGAAAAAAAGATTGCTCCTAAATTATCAAATATAGGAGTCAGATAATCAAATAAAGGGTACTATTGGCACTCTCATATATGTATCATAATTGTGTGTGACCTTAGCTCGTCCAATTACATATGTATTCTTTTTTTTGGATATATGTAGTGTCTGATGCATAATTTTTATAACCCTGTAGGAGTCATAAATGTATAATTTTCAAGAATCAGTCTTTGCAAATTAAATACAATATTTTCTGTGTGAGAAATCGTGGGCTTAAAATTACGGTTGGAGAGTTTATTATAGACATTAAATATAAGTTGATAAATTAGATTTCTATCTTTCTTCTTAAAACAAAAGATTGATAATTATCAATCTTTACGAAGCAGATATATCTTCAATTTTATTTGAGACTCAGTATTTCACTGAAATAGTGTAAAACTAAACAAGTTATTATTCTTCTATTGTACAATATTTGAACCATATTTGACAAGCATATAATACGAGTTGGGCTATTATGCGTTGCAATGTATATGCCTTTTTGTACATTGCACTATAAATCGTCGTATTCAAAGTTCAAATAACTGATCCAAACCGTTCAATTTGTTATCCATATTAATATGTGTTTGGAGACCAAATTTTACATTTTTTGGAAATTTTTTACTATTTTTTTAGATTTATTGAAAATCGCTGTTTTTTTATGGCCCAAATTTGTCTGAAAAATAGCGATTTTCAATAAATCTAAAAAAATAGTAAAAAATTTCCAAAAAATGTAAAATTTGATCTCCAAACACATATTAATATGGAGAACAAGTTAAACAGTTTGGATCGGCTGTTTGGACTTTGAATCCGACGATTTATAGTCCGATGTACAAAGGCGCCTATATATTGCAATGTACCGTAGCCCATCTCCATATAATACTAGAAGAATGAAATTAGATCAATTATAGTTTATAAAAAAAGATGCTCTTTTATTATTATATTCATCATAATATAGTCTATTTTATCCGAATGTAATACATAGAGTGAAAAACAAAAACTATAGAATTTGACTGTAAATTTATTTTAATATAATTCTACCTTTCACAATTGCATTTAATTCCACGTATTTGGATTACAATTTCACATAATTTTACTAATTCTCCTTTACCAACCCTGACAATATTCTAGAATAGAAAGGAAAAGCAAAATATTTTAATTTTATTAATTTCACGTAACATTGTTAAATCAGAAGTATTCAACTTAGACCTCAATGCCAAATCCACGAGTATTCATCACAACTCAGTATCCAACAACTTCAATATTCTAAATAGCAGTTATTGTGTCACCTTGAAAAGACTTAATTTTTTTTTTTATCGTGAATAACGTAGTTATAGCAGAAGTTATCGTACATAGTATTTTAAAAAAATTTCTATATTTCTACTAATTATCAATATTATCTAAATTCTCATAGAGCAATAAATAACACCAAATTAATTAAGAAATTATAATATTCATAGTGAATCAGTAAAAGTCCAAATTGCTATTTAAAATATCTCTAGTAATATTATAAACTATCTATCATTTTCTATTCAAAATAATCTAAACATAATGACATAAATTATATGTTTTTTTATTCAAAATAACCTAAGTATCATGCCATAAACTATCTATCTTTTTCTATTTAAAAGCAAAACAAATCTAAGTCTTGAAAAAAATTTGTTCTTAAAAGGAATTTTCAGTTTGGACTTTTAAATAAAAACATATGCAGCATAGCTTCTACTATTTACGATACACGCTACAAGCTATTACAAACTGCTATTATCACTATAACAGTCGTAGCTGAATTAACACATTTTTATTCCATAACTTAGATTTTAAGATCCCAAAATGCTATTGTACCGCCATAACACTTTAATTAGAACACTGCAACAACTTCAATATGGACAAGATGATTTTAAATTTCTCATTATATGCCAAAAACCTCGCCAAGATTCAACTCTTTCAAGTCTAGTAAAGACAATTACATTTGTTAAATCAGAAGAATTCAACAAAAACTTACCTAAGAACCCAAAAAAAAAAAAAAATTAGACCTCAATGTGAAATCCGCGAGTATTCATCACAACTCAGTATCCAACAACATATACCGACAAAAAGATTTTAATGTCCTCATTATATGCCAAAAACCTCGCCAAGATTGAAATCTTTTAAAGTCTACTAAAGGTAATTGTACTTTCTACGTTTTACGCTTTTTTTTTGTACATGGAGATGACGTTGTCTCATACCATGGCGTGTATGGTGTATTCCACTAATGCTCTGTTTCTTAAACACGGTGCAAATTCTTAGTGGTGTGAGACATAGCCAGAAAACAGAGAGCTCGCGTAACGTAGCTCTCTCTCAACAACTCTCCGTTGTAGTTGGTGCCTACTGCCTTGTTTGTGGGCCCCACTATATCATAAGCGGTTCTTGAGGCACTACTTTCACTTGTGTACTTAGACAACATTCATGTTTTTATAGAGTTTATATGCAAAAATCAATGTTGTAAAATGCGGTTTTATTCATATATGCAGGAGGCCACTGCATACTGTATATAGAGTATGCGGCCGCATATGCAGAATTTCATGCAGACTTATATATGATAATTTTAAACTATATATTAATTTATTTCCACTCAAAACATGCAACATATTCCCATTAAAATCATTCAAACCATAAATTCGCATATATGCGGACCAATATGAGGACATATGCGGCCCAATATACGGCCGCATATTCGGAACCCCATATTTGAGACAACATGGAAATTTTTATGCGGAATCAGACTGCATACGCATATGCGGCCACATATGAACCGCATTTTACAACACTGGCAAAAACAGAGGCATGAAACAGTGCAAATTCACAGATGTGTTTTGTGATCACACATGCGAGTCTGTACACCCATTTTTTTCATCCACCTTGTCCACCATAAATGATCTCTATTTTTTTCCACCTGTTGAAAATCTCCATTCAATTTTTTATGGCATTCATCATCATTATTTTGGATTTGTACTAATATATATTAACATGTCTGATACATTTTTATTGTTTTCAAGAGAGAATTGTTGGTATGATTATTGAAATATTTTAAATTGTTTTTCATTAAAACATATAAATGTTTTATATCTTCATTTTAGATTAACATACTTTCTTATTTTTTTAGTGTTTATTAAATCTGAAATCTTAAAATTAATAAGTCAATTTTATTAATAGTTGAATTACATGTTTTGCTCTATTTTTAACTGGACCAGTTCATTTGACTTGCAGCACTCCGTTCTTTTCTTTATGATTATACCTAGCGCCATTCATGCAACCTTTGTCCTCCCGCTATGTTATTATTTTTAGTATTGATGAACTTGGCATCTAAAAAAGTAATTATGGGTTGACATTGTCAAATACTTGCACAATGTTGATGAAATTGAGGTTAAGAACGGATTAACAATGTTAATCCATAAGCACGTCCGTAGAAGCAATGTTAATCAATACAAAAAAATATTAACAGAGAGATAGGGATAGAGATTGCATGACTGGCGCTAGGCATAATCACATTGTAATGAATAAAATGTAGCAAATCAAATGGATGTGTCCATTTAAAAATTATGGCAAGAGTAGAACTAGGGTGCTCCTAAGTTCACCCAACCACTTGTGAACTTGACTCTAAAATATATCGAATCGACTTTAAACGATGAATCCAAACCGTTGAAACCCTTCTACCTAATGAGTGATGCGTCTACATGTGAAAATTTTAAAGTTTCGAATTAATTTAATATAGAGTCAAGTAGTCAAAAGTTTAAGGTTTATAAATTAATTTTAATGCATTCATTTTTTGGACTCCTTTGACCACTTGACTCTATATTAAATTAATTTGAAAGTTTAAAATTTTCACACGTAGACGCATCAATCATTAAGTAGAAGAATTTCAACAGTTTAGATTCATCGTTTAAAGTCGATTCGATATATTTTAGAGCCAAGTTCACAAGAGGTTGGGTGAACTTAGGAGCACCCTAGTTCTACTCATATATATATATATATATAAAGAGAGAGAGAGAGAGGGAGAGAGAGGCTAATATCAAATTGATTGTTTTTGAGGTCCCGTACAACTAAGTTGTTTTTTTAATTTTTAAAGTCCAAAAAGTCAATCCAAACCGTTAGATATAATCTCTATAATAAAATGTGCTTGGAGACCAAATTTTACATTTTTTTAAATTTTTTATTATTTATTAAGCCACATTGAAAATCACTGATTCAATGATCCAGTCTAGTTTTACTATTTGGTTAAGCCACCGTTGGGTCAACGATTTTCAAAGTGGCTTAATAAATAGTAAAAAAAATTAAAAAAAATATAAAATTTGGCTTTCAAGCACATTTTAATATATAGATCACATCTAACGGTTTGGATCGACTCTTTGGACTTTGAAAATTAAAAAATCGACTTAGTTGCACGGGACCTCAGAAACAATCGACTTAGTTGCACGGGATCACATCTAACCGTTAGATGTAATCTCTCTCTCTCTCTATAAGATCAGTTGTTACTTGAGTAAGTTTATTTATAATTTAGAAAATTTCACTTGTTAATTTCTTATATTTATTTGGTTTATATCCATTCAATTAATCTACTTGGTAGCGTACTTTTGAGTCAAGAAGAACTCAACATAGACAAGTGTTGGATATCATGTTTATCTTTTAGTTGCCTTATTTAATTTGTTAACACATATTTTGTTAAATAAAATAGCAATTGTGTGATTTGAACTTATACAATAATAACAGTTACAAATATTCGTTTTAACTTATGAAACTGTAAAAATTTGCAAAAGTACTAGTTTTGTTAACAAATGACCAGAGAACCTGCAAGTTATTAATCCAATCATCCATAATGTTTCCCACATATTACACAAAATTTTGAAAATTGTAAACATTTTCTTTTTGTGCTTTTCAAACGTCTAATGATGCAATAAAAGTGGCAAATAGCGGGTGATTTTTTTTAACAGAACAGTTTTAACTTCATGTAACACACTAATTCTATGCAATTCTGTTTAAATATCATAGTTCATGCTCTGCATGAAGTCAAAACTGCTGTGTTAAAATCTTTATACCCCAAATAACCATGTACCCACGGGAAATTTTACAAATTGTCCAACATTTCAAAATTTTCAAACAAAATACCCCTCTAAAACAATTAACAAAATACCCTTGTGGGGCCCTCATTTACCCCTCTCTACCCATCTCTATCCTTACCTCATATTTATTCTCATCAAATTTGACACCTTCATATATTTTATTAGGCTTTAATTAGTACATAAAAGATTTTAAAGAATATACAATTCAAATAATTTTTTTTTGTAAACATGCAACAAATTTATAATTAGATAATATTTATCAAATGCATGTTTTATTTTATGTTTTTATAGTAATATGCATCATGATGAAATTATTTACACTTTTATATAGTATGTTATTAGAAAGATAAACTCTTAAATTTATATTTTACTTATTTGATAGTGTTTCATTTAATTTTTTCTATAATCATTAAAAAGAAATTAAAGTGAAAACATTAAATAAAAAATATAAATACTTTGAGATGTAAATAAAAAGTACAAAATAAGAGATACAAAAATAATTTATCTCTATATTTTAACACCACAAAAATTATATATTGCCAAGATATTTTCTTCTCCGTTTGTTACAATTAAGATATTACTTATATGAAAATGATAATTGTCTCCGATACTGATGGTATTCAATTAGTAGATGGAAATGAGAATATATATTAGTGTTTGATTATTGCAATCAGAACAGGTTCGTTTTTGTAAATTTGAATCGCAATGAATTAAATTATTGCATATATGCTCATCAGTAATAAAAAATTTTAATACCTCAAAAATATGATTATTATAATGAGTCTTTAAAAAAAATAACAAATATATGATCCTATTTATAAAACTCCAACCAAATAGGTTTTTATTTACAACTTTATTGTTTTTTTGGTAATTTTATCAATATGAGTTGGCCAAGGATACTAGTGGCAGCCAGTATAATTTCATCACGTCACGTGTGTCGATTACGTGACGTGACCACATTCCAGTGAAAATATACGTCATGTCAAGTCACGCGAACCAGTCACGTCATGGTATGAAACATAGTGTATCCAACTTTTTTTATATGTATAGAGTATTTAGATTTTTATTTTAGTGTAAGTTCAGTGATATTGGTACTCATGTAGTACTGATTTTTATTTTCTTTAGTTTAGTCTAATGAATGTTTGTAATTTGAATCTTTAAAGTAATGTCAGATGCAATATTTATTAAAAAAATAATATTTACAACATTATTTACTTATATAAGAATTTTTTATATCTTTTTTTCTAAATTTTCAACACTTTAAATTAAAATATAAAAAAAATTAACATGATTAATCTACATCACGACACGTCACATCACGGCGTGACGTGACCATTCGCGTGACGTGACCATCCGCCACCATTTTGGTCACGTGAAAAAAAAAGTTGATCACGTCACGTCACGTGACCAAATCACGGCGTGTCATGTATTTCCTTCTCTAATTTGAACTTTGGATATCACCAAATAAAAATGTTAGTTAACAAAAATTGTTAATTAAAAACTACCAATCTCTTGCTAGTCAACGGTCATATCCAATTAAAAGAGTAATTAACATGATGATTGAACATATGAGATCTAAGATTCTCCACATGATGTAAATTTGATGTGCCAAAAAAATGAAGCACCTACAAAAAGGATTAGGAACGATAAAATCAAAGAACTGGATGAGTCCATTTTTTTAAGATTTTCTAACCACTAAATCCAAATAGTTAAACAAATTCTTAAGTATTTTGGGATTTGACTATTATAATAAGAAAAACAATAGCTATTTTTAATTTAACTACTCTAATTATTATTTATTTTGCAACCAAACATTTGTTTGTCCATAATATTTGTAACGGCAATAGCAACTATGACTCCATGAGACAAAATTTGGTAATATATTTGAATTAGGCGGCTAAAATTTGGGTGCTGATATTGACACTAAAATTATTGTTATCAGCATAATATAATTCAAAAGTTATAATTAATAGACAACTTTACCGTCATATATTTTTCTTCTTTAATTAGCAAGTTTTTTTTAGAAAATTCAAATTTGTCCACATTTTTTTAGCATATATATAAGACAAAAATTCAAACTTATTTGGATTTCCAACATTTTCTCCCATAAAATCAGTAATTATAAACCCAAATCACCAGCTAGAGTAGAAATTAAAGATTAATATTTTTCTTTAATTTCCTTGAAATTAAATGAAAGAAAATTTTAAACAAAACATTTTGTTATTTGATTATGAAAAACTTTTGTTTTTACATATGACTTAATCTGTTTTTTTTAGCTTAGTCGATTGTTTTGTTCTTAAAAAACTTTTAATATATACTTAGTGCATTATTAAGTGCTATATATAATGAACTTGTAAATAAAAAGGGTATTTTTCATGATATATAAAATAAAAAGCTTGATATACTTTAAATTTCCAATAAAATAACGAGAAAGTAAAAAAGATTTACTAATTGCTTCTCATTTGGACTTAGATATTTACGATAATATTTATGTCTCCATTAAAAAAAAATTACAGATCTACTAGGAGCATTAATTGTACAAGATAGTCTTATCTTATAAGAAAATTAGTGTTGCAAAAATAATTCAGGAAAGATTATCAAATATTCGAGAGGCCATAATTGAAAGGCAAATTTGTCTATCAAATTAACAGGATCCAATTACACCATTTTATGGTGACACATCTTGACACTATATTTTTATAAGTTATTTTTGCGATTTTAAAATTCAAACAGTCGATCCGAACTGTTCAACATGATCTCCATACTAAAATGCACTTAGAGACCAAATTTTACATTTTTTAGAATTTTTTGACTATTTATTTAGAATTTTTGAAAATTGTTGTATTTCAATGGTCCAGAATTGCCTAAAAACAACAATTTTGTACACATATGAATAAATACTAAAAAATTCAAAAAAATGTAAAATTTGGTCTCCAAGCCAGTTAAATATGGAGATCATGTTGAACGGTTCGGATCAACTATTTGGATTTTAAAATTGTAAAAATAAATTATATATATGTGGTTTCAAGATGTGTTACCATAAAATAATATAATTTGATCCCTCATCCATTAACAAATTATGTTGTGCGGATATCACTACCCGTTCAAAATACATACAAGAAATTCATTTTTTTCTCCTTCGAACTCTCAAAATCAACATTAACTTTTTAGCTAGATTTCTCTTGGGAACCTCTCTGTAACATTTCACAAAAATACATATATGGAATTAATAAGAGTCACTTTCATGAATTAATTACGTGCCTAAATAATTTAGATTTCACGATTAAGTCGCTCACCCTAGCTATTTAGACCATGAAGTTCTTGTTAGTCTATCATATCCTTAGATATCGGTGCTTCACGATTAAGTCTCTCATACCAATATTCAATTCAATTCAAAATGTCCTAATTAGGGATTTGACTTCACTATTAAGTCCTTTATCAAACTCTAACCCTAATTTCTATAGTTCTGGTTTAGATTATAAATTGGTTAAATTCTAATCCAAATCATAAGGTATTTGTGTTCACAATTGGTACTATCATATATGATCCTAATATACTTTGAGTCTAAAAGACCTAAGCGGGAAAACTACAATTGAAGTACTAATCATTGATTAATACAAAGAATAAATCACATAAATTAACATCAAATCAAACAATCATCATAAAAAC